>JAFVLL020041852.1:0-34966 GCA_021397915.2 Tor tambroides | reverse complement strand
CCTGGTCGCTATCCTAGAATTCCTCACGGGAAATCTCAGCTGCATAACTCTGAGACCGTTCAGATCATCGAACCCATCGTCAAAACTGCCGTCGTGAGGGAAGTGCAGGCGTTGCCATGGAAACGGGCCCTCCCTGCCCAGCCCTGCATGGGAGTTCTGAAGGAGTCGTGGGAGAAAAATTACAAGCGTGGTGAGACACACATTCAACCAGCGAGTCATTCACATTAATTTCGTCCGGCAGTAACACGTGTTTATCTACTTCCAGACCTGCACGCGGTAAAAAGTGCCCCATTAATGCCTGTGAGTCAACAAGCACTGGCAGTGCGCAGTGCACCGAGTAACCATCAGCAAAGATTCAGTCAGCACCGTGCAGGTTTGAACATCAGCATGTCTCATGTTTAAAATGCTATTCTCATTATGCAGTCTATTTATTAGAGCTCTTCTGAGCTGGTCTACATTCCCTCAGGTGGTGTATCAGAGCCTGTGAAGCCGCTGAGTTCTCCGCGTATCCTGCACTACTCTGCCTCTCTACAGCTGGTGGACATGTTACCTAGCCCTCCGCCTCTTCCAATGGAGGACAACCACAGCCTCAGCTCAGAGGACGAGTGAGAATCACACCTACACCCAAAGCTAAATTTAAATGTGCAGAGATTTTATTGCTCATTTATAGTAAGGTTCAATTGATTAACCAACTACAATTGGTTAACTATAATGCATTATATATCTTGACGTAACAAAGAACAATATTTTTCCAACATTTATTAATCTAAGCTAAAGGGATAATTCACCCGCAATGAAAATTTCACCTGATTTACCTACGCCCATGTCATCCGAACCTCAATTATTATTTTGAGAAATGCATCTGGGTTTTGTTTTTTTGTGTCTTGTTTTGGGGGGTTTTTTGCCTATGAAGGTCAATGGGCTCCAGTATTCAAACATTCTTTCTTCTACAGTAGGGCTGTCAAAAAGAAATAGAATTTTGAATATTCTTCTAATTTAAAATAAAAATCCACATTCAAATGCAAAAACATTGCATTCGAATTTTAGGTGTACGCCAGGCAGCCTTATCAGTGGCGCATGAAATGCAATGACAATCTAAGTGTCATTGCTTTTTAATGTTTTTGTTAGCCTATCTAGTTGAACCCAATAGATGCGGCAATGCTGCGTTGTTCATTCAAAATATTGTGGAAGAAAAGAACATAAATGCGGAGAAGATCCTGTGTACGTCAAAACTGAAACCAAGCCATTTACGCAGAATGCATTTTTTTGCACATTTTCTAGAGGGACATCTGTCACTGTTGCACTTGCGTCTCGCACAATAGAGTCGCATGTTTAGAAAGCCATGTAAAATTAATGTAAGTTCAGCTTTTAAAAAACATGTCTCAAGACTTTATGGCATTTTTTTTTCATCCTACTGCATCTCATGTTTTTAAATGAAAAAAAAAATACTTTGTGTGATTGGCTTTCTTCCCTTTGTTTTAAACTATGCATATATGATGCCGTTTTGTTTATAATTGTTTAAGCAACTTAATTATATTTGGTTTATATGCACTTTTTTCACAGATAGTCATGTTATTTTATTGCTTTAATAAACGTTCATTAATATTTTGTTCGATGCGCCCTCTTGTGGCCTCAGGAGAGAAGCCAAAAGCATTTTTCACCCTAACTGAAATTATGCTTTTTAAATTCGAATGTAGTTTTTCAGCCCTATTTTACAGTACACAAAAGAATCTATTTTGAAGAAGTCATAGAGGTTTGAAATGACATGAGGGTGAGTAAACAGCCTCTTTCACACAGTAATACCAGTAAATTGCCATAAAATTACCGGAAAGACATTACCAGTAAATTCAAAAATGCACTGTTCACACAGGCAATGACATTCCATCTTTTTCCGGAAAAACTCCATTCACACATCCATTTCAAAATACTGGTAAATTCTGTGACATCATTAACCAGAAATGACCTCTAAACGGCTGCGCCCTCCCGGTGTTGTGTTTGTAAACATGGAGGGGAATACTCGGTCAGTGTTTTTGTTGATATTTTTATTTTTGTGTCAAATGTTCACATTCATGCAGCGCTTTTGGCCCAGAGACATTACACGACTTCAAAGTGAACTACAGAGCGCGGAGTAAATGCATCGTCATCTGCGTCAGAATGTTATGACTGGCCCATTTTGAATTTCAACGGCTCTGGATTGGCCCAGAATAGACGTCTTACGTCACCGCGTTCTGAACTCGTACATGCTCATACCGGTAATCTTCATTCTGCGTTCACACACAGCATCATTCTGGCAAATTACTGGTAATGTTACAACTTCTCAGACCGGTAAATTGCCGGAACGAATTTACTGGTATTTTTGAAACGGTTCTGTTCACACATGATCTTTTTACAGCAATTTACCGGTAATTTTCCAGTAAAGTCTGTATGTGTGAAAGGGGCTAATGATAATAGAATTTTCATTTTTGGGTGAGCTATTATTTAAATGTTACTATATAAATACATTAATAGATTAACATTTCAAATTGTATAAATTGCTGTTCAGTTCAGGTAAAATAACTTAGTTTTACTGTAAAGTGGTGCCGTTATGTGGCTTAAAGGTATCAACTTTGTGCCATGTTTCCCCTAAAATAGGAGTAATAAAAATAAGCACAAATGAGGCAACCATTTTGTCTGGAAAGAGTTTGATATAAGACTTTTCAGGCGTCTAGGGAAATCAGAGCACAGTATTTGACATCTGCATTTATAAAGGAGACATGAGGTCACTAGAGCAGTGTTTCCCAACCCTGTTCCTGGAGGCACACCAACAGTGCACATTTTGGATGTCTCCCTTCTCTGGAGTCCTGGAGTCTCTGCTAACGAGCTGATGAGTTGATTCAGGTGTGTTTGATTAGGAAAAGTTGGAAAATGTGTAGTGTTGGTGTACCTCCAGGAACAGGGTTGGGAAACACTGCACTAGAGTAGCCTATTTCTCGAAGCAGAAACTTCTGAGAAGCTATAAATCTATCTATTTTCTATCCATTTTATCTCATAGCTATATAGGAGAAACAATTAAAGATATGAAAGTGATCTCATTTGTGATTTTTCCTTACTGTGGGCATCAGTATGCAGCAGAATGCTTTGAAGATTTAGCTTCCCATTTATCAGAGAGTTCAATTCCATCTCAGTGCACAGGAACATACTAGAAGACTTTCTTCTCACTGAGGCTTCTTAAACAGTGATAAACTTCAGTGTTTCACCATTCTGTCATAGCAGGATGTGAGTGGTGTAAAATGACTACTGCCACAGAGCTCAAGATTTGTGTCCATTTCTCACAGACCTTTGAGGGGTTGTGCCCTTGCCGGTCTGTAATGACGGTGTCTGTGACAATACCATGTCATTACACCGTGAGAAAAGAAAAGTCTACTACAGTCTCTCTGCTCTCAGACTAAAAGACTGGAAACCAATTTAGCTTGTAGCTCAACTCTAATGGACAGGGAGTCTGAAGGGGAAATGGCCCACACTATTTATTAGAAGGTCCGTAAGTGGGAGGAAGTGTGTTTTAAATGCTGTAGGACACAGACAGGAAGATTCTTCCAGCAGTGCAGACTGAGGCTGCAGGCATCATGGTATAAGAGAAAGAGAAAAGTGGGCAGCTGGAAGGGGCAAAGACCTGCCCACTCACAGGGTCTCAAAATCATACAAATCTGATGTCAGTAACACAGATATATGGAAACAAACATCTTGCTAAATGAACATTTTATTATAGAAATATTAGGTGTAGCATGCTAGCTAGTAGGAATTTAGTTACTGGTTAGAGAAGAAAAAAATTATTAATATGCTCATATTTCTGTATATCTGATCCCTCAGGTCTACCAGATCCACCAAGTTAACAGTTGACATTGGCTCTCAGCAGTCTGTGTGTGCTGCCTCTGGGCTCCAGGGTCCTGCTACAGTTACTACAGGCTGTCCAACCCACCACAGCCCAACCCAGCCAAGCCCGACCTACAGCCACCTGTCCACGGCCTCCTTCTGTCTCTCCACTGACGATTACCAGGACACCACGCTCAGTACTCAGGGCCACACTCAATACATGGAGATCAGCCCCAAAACACAGGGGCAAAGGTAAAGGACACCTGAAAGAGCATTTATGTGAAGGAAGTATCAAGCCAAGGGCTAATTTTGATGTCTCCCAACAGTACATCCCATCAAGGTTCTCCCTCAATGCCCCGTCCGTTCTCTCCTACGCCCACGTTCGGTTACATCTGCGGGCCTGCCGACCGGGAGATGGATGACGAGCAGGAGTCTCAGCTGATCGGCCTCAGGAGAGCCACACTGAGGAGCACGCCCTCATCTTGTTGCAGCGAATGGGAGGGTTCGTTGTGGAACGGCTGGGGTTCGGTGTCCGAAAGCAACGCGACCAGCGCTCGAACGAGTATCATCAGTTCCTCTGACTGCTCGTTCATAAACGATGCAAACTTTGCCCGCGTCCTGGCTATGACAGCCGAATCCATGAGCGGTACTTTATCAGGCAAGATATAAACTCTCTTCAACCTCTGTAGAATTAGGTTGTTTTAATATATGGTCTCCACATGATTGAAGTACTAAGTTGGCTAACAGCAAATACAGATGTAGTTGCCAGAAATGTCCACTAGGTGGAACAATCTGCTCATGCAGTCAATATTTTATCAGCAGCTCTACACAGTCACCAACCCTGAGAGCTCTTCTTAGTTCCACAGAAATAAAATTAAAATAAAAAGTGCCTGCTAAATGAATACATTTTGACTAATTTTAATGAAGCTTTCAGGTACCAATAAGATTGTAGTTTTCTTACATATTATATTTCACTTTGTTTAAACGTGTTCTTCACATTTCTTCTAGGCAAAGTATAAGTTATTTATAAATCTGACCACATGAGTTGCCAAAAACTCTGATCACACCAGCTTTTCTCAGTTTTCCAGATCTGCAGGGTTGTAAAATGATTCTGCATCATTTGCATAGTTAACCATAAGCATTTTATGTACATTTTTACTGTAGTTCTGTTCTTTTGAAATGATTCAGAATTGTGTAAAACATAAACAGTCTATACAGTGCAACCACAGTATTTTTGCACTTTAGTCACACGTAACTGTTTTTACGTCACTGCATTAAATCACAAGGAATCAACACAAGTGCCTTTTATTCTACAGAAAGACAGCACAAGCAAAACATTTCACAGAAAACATGTTTGTTAGGTTTTAAATGATAAATGAAGACAATGTTATTTGGACACTCAGGTTGTCAAGTTTTAATTGGATTAACTACACCTGCCTTCAGCTTATGTTAAAAAAATAATAGCAAAAAATGGCTCATGACAATGAGGTTAATTCGGAGAAAAGCTCTAGCATGATTTGATTTGATATTTTCTTACCTAATGCAAACACATTCAGACTGTTTGAAGTGTTATTTAAGTACTTTTGGGGATCGTTGCATAACTAGAGGGGAGAACTGTGTTTGGGATGAGAATTTTCATTGTCAGATCAGATTCACGAGGCATTGCAGCATTGCGCTTCCCAATGAGACAGTGAAAAATAGCAGCGCTACTTTGGTACAATGAGAAATAATGGGATTTGAGGGCCTGTCTGCAAATTGTCTGAGCTCCCCCACCATCCTCTCTGAAGTTTCAGCAAATCAATCACGGCTTTCAAAAGAGAAACCTACAGGGACTTTCCTCTCTCCATTTGCTGATTGTTTCCCCCTTTCACTCTCTCCCTCTCTCCCTGTCTATCTTTCAATCTCCGTGAATGCATCAGGTGAAATGACTAGTAGATTGTAACTGATGAGTCCAGTGCCGTTGTGCGTTATCATTCAGTGTTATAATGGTAAAATTGACTTGTACATCTTTATACGTGCTAACAGATTGCTTTTCTTTGTGTGTTTTGTACCTATGTGCATGCGTATGCATTCATCTCCCTTGATTTCTTTCGTGATGTGTGTGTGATCCTGCATTTTCTGCAGATTTCTCCCCGCCTGCATCCCCCCTGAGTGTTCTGTTCCCGCCTCGAGAGTGTTTTGGAGAGGTGGAGCCGCTGCCCGTGTGGGACTGGAGCACTGCGTGGGTGGAGGAGTTGGAGGCCCAGTTTAAAGCCTCCAGAGAGGCCAGAAGAACCACCGCATCTAGCCGACACTCAGGCATTGAGCACTGGAGAGGGCATCTAGAGACCCCCTCGCACCGGTGATCGACTTGCACATGCCTAGGGGTCGTTTATGGACTACATTTCCCTGCGTTCCTCAGGGCAACCCCCCTTCCTTGTAGTTTCCACGGGCTTGGGTCAATTAAATACACTGCTGCAAGGTACAGTAGGTGCAGTTTATATGCCACTTTCCATATGGACAGTTGAGTTGTACCACAACATAATAAAGACTATTGTACAGGACGTTCATATTGGCATTCAAAGAAATGTAAATAAACCCATTTTATTTAATAATCCTCCACATACGATTTTATAAAATCATATACGCTTTTATATGACAGAGTTATCTAAAATACACAGGAAATATTATACAAGACGTTTTTTGTATTTTAGGATTCCTGTTTTTTTTTGTTTTTTTACTTTGAAAAATGTTAGTTAATTTTGCATTTAAATCAGAATGTAACTGAACTAAATGTTAGAAATTCTAGATACATTTTTAAAACAAAAAGTTATTTGTATTGTTAATTATTGGATGAATGTAGTTTGGTCAGTAGACACAGGCTACTGTTTTAGCTGTCAGTTTTTTTTTTTATGTACGTCATGAATATTCCTCAGAATTGCAGCACTATTAAAAGTCGCAGTTTAACTACTTTTATTTTTACTAATGGCCTTTTTTAAAGTTAATAAAAGAATTATAAGATTATAAGTTATCGCATGTATCTGCCTCTCGGATCACTATGACATATGTTTGTGTTTGTTGCATTTGTGTCCAACTGTCTCGTGGTTAAGGGAGCACAAGAGGTCTGACGAGAACATGTAAGGCCCTCCAGAGCGCTAATCCTCACCGCAAGCCAGCAGAACCAAATCAGACAACCCTAGACACCCGCTGGACACACACACACACACACTCACAGAAAACACAAGTGACCATGGCATGACTGCAGAGGGATTATCGCTTGTCCCCTTCTCTCTCGCTCTCCCTACGGCCATATGCTTGGCACAAAAACACACCTCCCCCATACACACTTTTATGCGTGTGCACACAAACACACAGTTCAGATCTACACCCTTGAATTTGTCTACGGCCAAAAAGGCATCTTTTTATAGCCTGCTGGTAATCCTTTGACCCAGTTTGCCATGCAAGAGCACACTAAAACGGTACCAAGTTTTGCTTCTCTCTCTTGCTTGGTTTCTTTCATTCATTTGTCACAGAAGAGCACCCCACATTTGTCTGCAAGGATTATTTTGCATGAAATAATTCTCTCTTATAACATGATTAGGCTTTTAGTAGTACTTTTGATCAAAACATGCTGATAAGCGATTGAGATGAAATCTTCAACTAAATTTTTGCATTTTTTACCTCAATCCACAAAGTAAAAATAAAGTCACAGCTGTGAGATAAGAAGTTGCAAATTTGAGAAAACTAGTAACATGACAGTCCCAATAAGAAATCAAGTTTCAATCGTGCGATATAAAATTGCAGTTACGAGAAATAAAGTCGCAATTGTGAGAAATAGTTGCAATTATGATATAAAGCCACAAATACAGGAAATGAAGTCACAATTGATAATGTCGCAAATATGAGAAATAGAGCTGTAGTTGTGGGATATATATTTGCAAATACAACAGTCTCAACTATGAGATTTAAAGTTGCAACTGTGAGACATAAAACTGCAAATATGAGAAAGTCAGAATTGTGAGAAATGAAATTGCACTTAAGTTGCAAATTTAAGAAGTTGAAACTGAGAAAGAGTTGCTATTAGGATATAAAGTTGCAAATACAAAAAAAGTTTGGACACAACTGACAGTCAACTGAGAAATAAAGTTTCAATTGTGAGATATAAAGTCACAATTTTTAGATATTTAAAAACTGCAGTTATATGAAAAGGGTGAAATTTTAAGTAGCAACTGCAAGACGTAAAAATGTCCTATTATTATCATTATTATTGTTATTATTACTATTGTCATTTTGCAAGGTGGAAATACGGCTTCTACATAAATGTCTGATCACTGCAAAAAGTAATCACACAAATCTGCATAATTAGAGGTACAGTATCATTCAGTATCACAAACGGTACTGGATGAGGTCTGCTCCAAAGTTTAATACTTAATGTTAGGGGTTTGTTCAAATGTCTAACCCTAAGTATAAGTGATAGCAATAGTAATAACTTAGTAAGTAACACTTGCCAGGGAAATTTAAAACCAAACGTCATGGTCTCCAAATTTCTGTCAGACCATTTCTAAATTCTGTCAGCCCCAAATGTTTCCAGGAATAGCACATGGGACAGATTTCCAAGGTAATGCATTTTCGGCTATAAATTATCGGCTAAATTGACATTAATGTCCAACACCTGAGTCATCATCTCTCTCGCCTGCATCCGTCAACACGCTAAATGAAAATTAAAGCCCCTAAGTGGTGCGCCATCCAGTCGAGTGAGCTTACCCGAGGTCCTGTGCCCAGTCAGAGGTTCAGAGGCGGGTGTGTGTGGAGATGAGAAATGGCAGAGTGTTTTGCACAGACCCCATGGGATCCAGCCTTCTGTTGGCCTTCACTGACCCAGATCTGCCCTGAGAAAGATTAAACTCAAGGGTCCTTCTGTTCCCTAAAGCTTGCGCTCCACAGGCAGGGTACACAAATCCAAACCAGTTCGACTGGAGCTGCGGAAAGAAAAGAAAAAAGCACTTATGTGCAATTGGTCAAGAATTGCAGAAATTACACCAAACAGTTGACTGCGTATTCAAGAAGCTCTCACGGGCCGATGGTTCGGCGCAAACATTGCTCACTTGCCACTTAAATGAGTCCTCGTACCTAGCTAACAGCCCGACAGCTGTGCGGCTCTAAACGCTAATATCATTCTTTTCTCATCTCTAAAGAGCATTCAGCCGTTTTAACCCGGTGTTCGCCGTAAAACATCTTGACATTGATTTCAAAGCCAAACGCCAAAGCCGCTGTTTTACTAGCTTGTTTGAACATTGTCCTCTTGGTTTTAATGTGGCAATTGCATGCGCTTTGCATACATTAAATGAACAATGAGGTTGAAGGCATCCATCTCGGGGTTCTGTAATTAACATGGAAATGGGAGAATGGTATTTGACTGTGCTTTGCTCCCCTCTGGCCCTCCTGGGCGTGTCTCCACTGACACAAAGCTAATGAATGAGCTAGTGATTTATGGGTAGAGGGTCTCCACTACTTGGTCTGAATTCTAAGGAGACCTTCAAAGGTGAAAGCTCAGATGATCTCTGTACCCTCTACCTCTCTCAAGAAACTGCACCCTCCATGTGATCCACCGCTAGGATTGATTCATTTTGAAAATTATAATCACCAGAAGAATCTGGCTGCTCAAAACTTAAATCCCATTGTTTATGAGGCTTAGCACTAATAAGTAACTACATGGTTATGCTGACCAGTTTGGAACCGAGAGCCAGTTCTTTGTAGTGAATCAAATACATACAGCGCAACCAGTGTAGTGTGATTCCCGAATTAACTAATGACTTACTGAATGACTTCCCGAAAAATAATAATTGACTCTAATGAGTCGGTATTGTGGCTCAAAACAAAGTAACGCATCGGGTGTAATCCGAATGAGTCGGTATTTTTAGTGAATCAAACATATAAAACTTTCTAAAAACCGTGAGATTTAAATCTCATTGTGTAGTCAAATATACACACTATGCATTTTGACAGCGCATTTTAAGCAGCAGTACGAAATATATTACTAAATGTTTGCTGTTTACTACAGTTATTTCTGCAGTTTATTCCTTAAAAGTAACTTGAATCGGAATAGTATTCTCTCCAGCCAGGACCAAACATTATGGCTAGAAGTGTACCGGTGGTAAAGACCGTTCAGATGGCTCGTTGTTTATTTTTATATTCTCCTTTTGTATTGTCTATATAAGCACACACTGCTTTTTTCATATGCCTACTTGTTGTTTGCTGTTTTTTTCTTTCTGATTTTCTTACCTCAGGCTAGCGAGTCTCAGGTGGGAGTGATTCACATTCTTTGTTTTTTCCTTTTCTCATTCTTTACCCTCTACTTGCTTTATCAAATTCCCTGTCCCTTTCTCCACACTTGTGTTTTCTTCATTCCTCTTCCCCACTCCGCCTTCGCCCCCCTTCTCCTTCTCAGCATCCAGTGTTGCCCTGGAAAAGGTAATTTCATGCCCCTCACAGGCGGTTCAGCCAGGTG
Organism: Tor tambroides; assembly: GCA_021397915.2. Classification (NCBI taxonomy): domain Eukaryota; kingdom Metazoa; phylum Chordata; class Actinopteri; order Cypriniformes; family Cyprinidae; genus Tor; species Tor tambroides. Next base: position 24,630 of record JAFVLL020041852.1, on the reverse strand, counting down.
GAAGTGGCTGCCTGAGCGCCTGTTGTAACCGTGGAAACCCGAAGATTAACAGTCGCGGAATAGTCCCGCCTTGTGTTTGTTGTTGAAAACAAAAGGCCTGATTTCTGAATAAACTAACGAACTAACTAGCTAGCTAACTAATTACTTTACGACTTTTAAGGAACAAACTTTCAATAACATTCATACTGTTTTATATTATATATGAAGAGTTCAGATGCAAAAGCTGTCTGAAATGTTCTTCTAAAATTAGCATTTTTCTCAGGCTCCTATATTTATGTTCAGTTATTTCACTTTAATGGCAATGAAAATAACCTATTCTTTTCCATTAAAGTGAAATTATTGAACCTACACATAGGAGCCTGATTAAAATGCTCATTTTAGAAGAAAATTTCAAGTGGTCCAACTTTTCATATACTACAAAATAAAACCATTAAAATTGTTAGGCTACTTTACATAAAATAAAGGTATGAAATTTTGTTTCTGTGAAACAAAAACAAACTTATATTTCAGATAACGATTTCTCATTTTCATTTAGTTTAACTTGATGTACTAAAATAAATGAAAACTGAAATAAAATGAATGAAAACTATATAGACATTACAAAAAAGTAGTTATATATATATATATATATATATAAATGAATTTATATATATATTACTATCTCAATTATATAGTACACTAGTATCTCAGTGATAATAAAATAACACTGATTCATACCAGGACAAACACATATAGCTCAGCAAATGTATTTTATTTATACAAAACAACAAGGACTACCAAAAAGTTAGTCAAAGGAACATAATTTTGGTTTTTTTGAATGAAATACATTTCCTCACGATCTCCAAAACACTCCTTAAAAAAAAGACAAGTACAATCGTTCACAACAGTCGTCAAATGACAAACTCTCTTGGCTTTGAAAAGAAAGGGGGAAAAAAAGACCACATTCTCTTGTGACCGCAACGACGGGGATCCACAGACAGAGACGAGACGGACAGACAGAAGCGTCCTCGGCTCGGTTAGGTCGTGAGGCTGGCTGTCTAGCTGGCTGGTCAAACAACACATATTGTGCTTTCTATTTTTTTTTTGTTGTTGTTGTTGTTGTTCTCCAACACAACGAGAGTGCAATATTATTATGCTTTGAAATGCTGCTGTATACATTTCTACAAGAGGTTGGCACATTCAGACATTAACTTATCTATAATATTGGAGCTTTTAACATGATTTCATTTCTTCTTTCATGTATAAATACAATATACTCTTCTTTCCTGGCATCTGGACCCCATGTAAAAAGCTTCAACGGATGATTATTTACAGTGACAGCGTGATGAAAAATGCCCCCATGAAGGTCATAAATAACAATAATTAATAACGTAATCAAAAGTCCCAGATTCACGCTCTGAAATCTGTACACACGTCCACTTCTCTTGGGTTCTTCTCTTCAGTTTGGAGGGATGTGTAAGTCAAACTTCCTGCATCTCACAGCCTTCTCTTATCTCATCTCCTGGAAGGGAAGAAAATGAGAACATTTTGAATTAGAAAAGATAAACTTTTATTTAAAGTTGAAAGAATAATATGTTTGATGCAAATACTGGCATTTAAAACTCTTTGGACCAGCTTCAAAGATGGTTTTGTATGGACAATGCTGGTCATTATAGCAGCTTTACCACTGTAAATGTGGCCAAAATATACCTTACACTGGTAACTTATGGTTCTAACTGGTCATTTAAACTGGTCAACCAGCTTAGCTGGTCTATTCAGCCCATAATTGTGGCCTCTCTCAGGACAAAAGAAAGCCTTTTTTGGTTTGGTATGTCTATAGATGACTTAATGCAGCAGGGATTGTCCATCATGTGACATGACAAGATCTGAGGACGCAGAATAAAGGCGATCTCAGGGGTAGACCCTTTCTCCCCTCTCTCTGTCAAGCACCTATTCACGCTCTCTGTCCGACTGGAAAGATAACGCTAACCACCGTGACAGGACGGGAACTCGAAACTCTCTCCCCAGGGAACGTATAGCCCCCTTTTATGTGGCCTGTCTTTTATGTTCCAGAGAGGGTAACCTGAGAGGGGGTCATACATCTGAAGAGACTCTTCAGCCCATATGGAGTGACCTTAGATGCACGTAACCCAGTTCCCATCACTATCTATCTGATTGCTGGCTGAAAGTACAGAACACTTACACTATGTGCTGAACAGCCAGATGGACTCAGCCAGTCTCGACTCATTCACACTTGGTCAGTTCTGTCTCACCAACGAATGAGTGTTAAGAAAAGATAAACTAATGCACATGTTTGTAAGGCCGTGCTTGACTAAACTTGGCTAATGTTTGAGATTTAAGATTAGGGTTAGGATTTGGGAGGACGAGGATTAAATCTTGAAAGCATACACTTAAAATACTGTCTTAGTATTTTTTTTTTTTGGGTCTTGAATTACTATAAAATATCTAAGCATCCTTAAAACAAAATGGATTTGCTTAAAATTGTGCAAGACTTTTTCTTGTTTCAAGCATAAAAAAGAGCTGAACAGTTTGCCATTTTCATAAATGAACATTTTGTATTAAGTATAGTAAATAATTTACATGCATATCTAATAGTAAATATTACTCCCGTTTTAAGGATTATTAGATGTTTTTAATGGATAAAAAAAGAAAAAAAAATACTGATTAAGAAAATGATTTTCTACAGTGTGAATAAAGTTTCTTGGTCTTACATCATTTTTCTTCCTGCCTGTTCCATGCCCCCGTGATCCTGTTGACCCCCGTGATGATGAACTTCCTGTTGTGGAGCAATTGCTGGACATCTGACCCCGAGACAGGAAGTTGGGCTTGTTGTAAGGAATTAAATCATCCTCTGCTGTGAGCCAAATAAATAAAACCATAATGTTAGGGTTCAAAAGTGTATTGAAACAATGTAACTTTCATTAACTTTAAAATAAAAAGCCAGTCGATTTAATCCTATATATACTTCCATATACATACATACACATTAAAAAAAAATAATTTTATATATATATATATATATAAAACTGTGCCTTTAAGAGACAAAAAAAAAAAACTAGAACGGCATTTAAAAAGAGGTTGTCAAGTGTTCTCTAACCATCCATCCGTCTATGAGAAGTGTTTTTCCGATTGGGTGTGCTCTGTTCTCTCCTCTCCATGGAGGAATGGGAGCTGCCCACTCTCTCGAGGGACGTCTGGCCATATTCGAATCCCCCTACTTGAGCACAGTCGACCTCATCTTCAGGAGGCGGCTCTGGTGGAGGGGGCAGATCTGCGGAGATGTGACCAGCATGGTAAGTACGCAGGAGCAGGATAAATGATTAACTAACTTCATTCTGGAAAAGGCTTGGTCAGTAACTCACCGCCTTGCAGTATATCTCTTCGGTATTGACCGCTCTTGGAGGTTTTCTTCTTCACTTTGGACTTCTGCCCAGGCGGTGTGTGGTCTGCAGAGGGCCTCGCTTGACCTGAAAGGGGGGATGAGACATGACAATGAAGCGACTGAAACAATTGTAGCAATTCTAAAATTTGCTTCAGGTAGAAAGTGTCTAATTATATATCGCTGCGATCATGAAAGTTGTATTTTACTTCAGCAGCAAAATGTCTGTGGCACATTTATACAGAGAACAGAAACACACCTGGTGTGGTGTTGCTGATGTTCTCTACACTTTGAGCAGCTCCTTGGCTCAGGTCCCGTTTGTGTGCTGAGCGGTGTGGCACAGTGTTGTCAGGACACTCCTGATAGGCTGACAGGTTTGGGTTGGACTGGGTTAGAGGGGGGCTTGGCGCTCGCGGCACAGGCACTGGTCCACACGGCAACCGGCTATCCACAAAAAATATGCTCAGTCGATTAGAACAAAGGGTAGCACTTTATGTTAAGGTGACCTTGTTACACGTTACATGTACTTACTATTAAGATAACAATAAATTATGCATAATTACATGCAAGTGACACTAAGCCAAACCCTAATCCTAACCCTAACCATATAGTAAATACATGTACTGTAGATAATTAATATTACACTGTAACAAGGACACCTTAAAATAAAGTGTAACCAAACAAAGTTTGACAATATGAAATTGGATCAGAAAATGACATTATATCTAACTCAAATGCACCCAATTCAATGGATCTCATTGTTTTAACCCAGATCTGCAGCCAACAAGGCCTACAAACACTATTGTATGAACTCATATTAAACTGAAAACATACTAGGCCAAGATCAGCACGTTGTAAAAGTAAATGATCTTTCTAAACTTGGCGCAACTGCAGTCTAGCAGGAAGCTTAATGAGAGTCTCAATATTAGCTCTGTGCCGTGATAATCTACAAATACGGACCTGCAGAGGAATAAATTATTCATAAAACACATTTTCTCCTGCTGGAACAAATTATAACACCATAAAATTCTCCTAAGAGAATGAAAACAAATAATCTATTCTATTAATGCAGAGAACTTAAATTCCTGAAAGATGAAGGATGGCTTATATTAAGTATTTTAAAGCGAATATCGCCTCGAGAATAAAGCAAATGTCATTTATGCTTTGAAATGCACCATAAAGTTTAGAAAGAGCAAATCTTGTTGACAAATGCACAACTCAAACTGTCAAAAAAGCTGAAAATAAAAACTCCTGACCTGACAAAAAAAAAAACACAAATGCACAAAATAATTGTGAAATATTATTTGAGCTGCCTACGCAACCACGCGTTATCTGTGGCTGTTCCGAAAGCTGCGTGGGTAGGTGGCCATCGCCTTGGAGAGCATGCGGACTGGTGGCTGTAGGATGTGGTGAGGAGCGGGACTATCCTCCATCACTCCATGCATGGAGGTAAGCCTTACCGGAGAGAGGGCACACCTTCCTCAATCGATCTGAGTGAAGAAAGTCTCATTATTATCACAGGTCCATAAATTTAAATATTTAAAGGGATGGTTCACCCAAAAATCGAAAACTCTATCATTAATTACTCACTCATCTGTTCTCCCGGTTCTTCATCTTGAACACAAATTAAGATATTTTTGATGAAATCAAAGAAGTTTTGACTTTTCCGATAAAAAGTATAAATAAAAAGACAGATGACGCTAAAGACCGCAATTTTTGAGAATCAGCTTGCTGTTGAAGGTCAGCTATTTTTTTAAAAAAAGTAAATTATCAAAAGTGTACTAGATTCATGAAATTAAGGCTGAACCTCTGATGTCACATGAACTATTTATCGATGTCCTTACGTTTCTCGGTCTTGACTGTTGTAGTCAGAAAGCTCTTGTATTTCATCAAAAATATCTTAATTTGTGTTCCAAAGATGAACAAAGGTCTTATGGGTTTGGAACGACATGAGGGTGAGTAATTAATGACAGAATTTTCATTTTTGGGTGAACTATCCCTTTAATAATACTACACATATTGAGAACACATCAACTATTATAATAAATATAACATCAACATTTCTTATCACTCGCTTGCCCTACTCACACAGAGTGGGAGAATAAGTGACTTTATTTCTGCTCTATAACTAAATTCCCTCATTTTTAGCAGAAGGTTAAGTAACTCCTGCGCCTCTGCGCTAAATCAATCAAGGCACACTCATTATGATCGCCTGCTGAAGTAATCACCGGGTCAATGCAACCGGTGGCATATTGATTCCAACTGCTGCTGTGTCAAATCAGACAGCCTGGCCTCCAGATAACAATATGCGTGATCTTTTAGCTCTCGTGGGACCAATCCATGCAAGAGCGATGGAAAGGAAGTTAAATGCAGCGGCATTTTGAGTGACACCGACTCAATGTTATGCCTTTGGCACTTTAAGGGCAAACCGCTGAGCTGAATGACACCTACACACGGCACGCTCTTGGTTTAGTATGTATGCGGCTGCTTGATATTTCTTGGGTCTCACTGAGTCGAAGGGTGAGTTATTATAATTATAGTCATATTGCAGTAGCAGAGGCAAAGTTCTTGCCTTCGGGCTGCCACAAAGGTTAACCTTATGCTCCATTAGTTCATCACACTTTTGAGGACTAGTCATGAAAATCTGGCTGTGAGTGTTGCATTGCGTGCTTGTGCCCTGAACGACTTCTAATGCTCGGAGGAAGGAACAAGAAGTTACTGCAAGAAGCTATGTCAAGGTTATCGGATTCACGGATCTCCACTGTGAGTCAGGGCTGGTTAACCGCTGCGGCTAATGTGACTTGCCCTCGTTAGTGCCCCTCATGGGCAGCCATTGGGCAGCAGAAACCAATAAGAGCGTCTCTACCCGTCAGCGCCCGCGGCCAGGGCATTCTGTGGCTACTGCTGACCGCGCGCTTCTCTAACAAGGACCTAATGCGATACAGACCAGAAAAGAAAACATAATTCAGTCAGGCCGTCATGAGGAAACAGGCCAGATTCAAGGGTAGAATATCGCTAACTTTGTTAGACTCTATATACAGCCTTGTCAACAGCAATCAAACCGCTTTGGCCCTGAGAATTCTGAGACTGTTCCTGGAACAATCAGCAAAACCTTGTCCAGAAGGCTAAGTAAGGCCATGTTCCCAGCTAGCCAGCATGCAGCAAATTGGTAAAAGATGTCGTCATGTACACATGGAAATGAAGTTAAAAACTAAAATGAATTGTTGAAATGGTGTGTGTGAACTTGGGGAGAGACTTGAGAGTTGTTTTGTCTGCTGAAGTCCTGATTGGAACACTATCTGGGCAGCTATTTTCTACTAGTTCAGTTCCTATATAACTAAGCTGGCACTGAAATAAATCTATAGCCTTCTAGTGAACTTTACCCCATGTCCTGGATTAGTTCATTATCATCTTCTTCTTCACACTCGTCCAGATCTCCAGAGAGAGGTGGAGGAGGCAACGCATCCATCCAGTTGAGAGATGGTGTTTTCACTGGCTTTCCCATCAACTTCTGCTTTGGTTGTTTTACTGTAGGAGCGCAAGCAATTTTGTGAATAACAAAACACCTTTAGTAAGCATTGTTATAGTTAATGCAAATTAAAATGTAATTAAAAATGAAAAAAAAAAAAAAAACAATTTTCAGCAACTGAAATAGTCTTGAAATAAAATGTAAACAAAAATTAGAAATGCTGCCATCGCAGCTAATTAAAATAAGTTTAAATATTAAAAATACAAAAAAATAAAAATAAAGCTAAATAAAAATAAAAAAAACTAATAAAAATGACAAACACATAACAAAAGTGACGAAAACTAAAATTAAAATAAAAACTGAACATGTAAAAATCAAAGCACTATAATAGTACTATAACAGTATATAAAATAACACTAAAGTAACATTTTTATTCAGCCACAGCATTCATTTTAGCACTGATAAGTCTTGAAAGATACCATTATCAGTCTTGGAGCGGTCTGGCTGGGCATACTGAGCATTGGAGGTTCCAGGCTGAGTCATCCAGTGGCTGCCATCTTGTTCAGGGCTGCAGGGCGCCTGGTTGGTGAAAGGCATGATGGGAGTGCTGGCATAGGGAGTGGTATGTTGAGAGTACTGAGCAGAGAAACTGCGCAGGTCCTCGCTGGTGGGATCAATGGTGCTGTAGATGGGGCCTTCGTTGGAGTCTGTGCTGTACTTCTCGTTTTGGTTGAGGTAATTAGAGATTCCCGCCTCTTAGGAAGCGATGGTAAATTAATTAAGAGTTTAATTAATGAGACTCTGTGCTGTGGAAACTTAGAGTTAAATTAATTTAACAGTACAGCCGGTGGTGTTGCTCTATAAAAGCGAGCCTTACCATTATAGTATCTCTCCGGGGTGTCACGTTTAGATGTACAACAGTTCACTGAGTCTTTCCCGTTGTGCACAAGATTGGTAGTTGGCCAAGAATCAGCCAGCCACGGGTAATTTCCTATGTTAGCACCCAGCATACCAGGCCTACATATCCAGACATATCCAAAAATATCAATAACTGTAGAATGAACTAAAGTCACTGTATTTATGCTCTGAATTATTGGTTAAGAAGCTAAAAGTGCCATTTACCTTCCGTTAAGTCCAGAACTTTCTCCATGTGGGAAACCAACTGTAGAGAGATGAAAGAAAACATATATATAATGCAAGTGATCCACAGGCTGAAATTATAGGGCTAAACGCGAGTGTTGTGATTGTTAACTAAAACACAGAATATTAAAAATTATTTCCATTAACTAAAATAAAGCTGAAACAAAATAAACTGTAAGTGTACAAATACTAAAACAACACTGCTAAATTAATCTGAAACAAAATAAACTAAACATGAGATAAAAAACTTAAAAAAACAAACAAACAAACAAAAAACTGTTGCCTTGGCACCTTACCGAAATAAAACAAGTTTTGGTACTAAAATTACTAAAACTAAAACTGAAATGAAAATAAATTTAAGCTACATAGAAATATATATATATAAAAACTAACAAAAATGGCAAAAGCACATTTACTAAAACTTAAATTAAAAAGAAAAGAAAAAAAGCTAATTCAAAATACTAATAACAACAACTGTAAGTGTACAAATACTAAAACAACACTGCTAAGTCATTATTTAATGTCAAATGTCATTTGGTGTGATACATGCATGCATACCTGCAGGTGTGTATGCAAATGATGCTGTGTAATGGCTGAGCTCCTTTCTCTTCTTCCGTCTGCAGTAGATCCACACGCTGAATCCCATAAGGATTACCCAGCATGCCCCGCCAATGCCTGCGATGAAAGCAGGCTGCTTCACTACGTCTGTGATCTGCTCAGCCAGACTTACATTCTCGTCAGATTCGCTGCCTCCACCTGTGACTGTAGGCTGCTCTGCGGGCAATTCTGCAAAGGAGAGAGAGAAAGAAAAAGAGAGCAAAGACAGATCAAAGTGTTACTCAGACAGAATGTCTTAATAGAAGTCAGCTTATTGGAAAGAATTAAGCAATTTAGTCTCATAGCGGGACTTTAAAAAGCAATCAAAGAGAATTTACACAATTTTTTTGTACTTCAACTCCACAAGCCCATCACTCTACTCTTTCATTCTTTCAGTTTAATAGTCACGGGTGGTTTTTCAGCGAGCACTCACTGATAAGCACAGATACGGGCTGGCTGTGTGCGCCCACTCCCGCGCTGGTCACTGCCGCCACCTCCACCTGGTACAACACGGCAGGTAGAAGCCCCTTTAATAAAGTTGTCAGCACGTTTCCGTCCACCGTCTGATTGATGTGGTAGCGCGTTTGCGAGTCGTTACCCAGACACCAAACCTGAAAAGAGATAAGACTTACATCTGAACTTAAAAATACTTGAGTGTCCTAACCTGGTCCTTGAACTGTAGGACTCACATCTGCAGAAGGCACCAAGAAAGACACTAGCAGGTAAAGTTACAGCGGGATTTTGCATCTCTCTCGCCTCCTCTGAGCCCACTGAGTTTTAACACACTTCCTAAAGCGTACTATGAGTTTGGTGGGGAGCAACTGAGAATGAATGGGGGAAAGTCACGTGAGAGGAAACAATGCCCCTATCTGTGAGATGACTGGATATGACTGGTTATGATCGACTGTGATTGGTTCATGCTATAAATCCCGTCTCTTGTGTTCCATGTTCGCGAATCAGTCTGAATGAACAATATAATGGAGTTAGTAGCTATGTTTCCATCCAAAGTTATGAATTAAACTTGTGCGCAAAATTCTAATATTGCATAAAACATTTGCAAATAAAAGTTAATCCCCACTTCCTGATTAACGTTTGCTAATTATCACAAAGAAAAATTTAATTTGCTGCAGTAGGAAAAGGCACTGTATATAATCATTTTTGTATACAATAAATTACGAGCTTCAGATCGTGCAGACGAAATGCGGTCATGTTATCTTATTTTCGCAGCCTGCTGTTTGGGAGTTCTGGGAGTTAATTATAACAAAGCACTTTGATGAGACTTTGCTCAAGAATTTTAGACAAAACTAGCATTTCAGATGCTATGCAATGAGATCGGTCCAATGGTTGGTCCAGTTTTATGCTGTCCCATTGATGCTTTTTTGATGCAAATTAAGGAATTTATTCAGTAAAAGTGTTTCCATCGTAGTTTATACACGCTTTCTTACTGGATAAGAAATTTATCCAACTTAGTTGAGTGCATTTTTTTATGCACATTTTTAGAATTTATGTGCATCTTGGCGCTTCCATCCAGCGGTTTTTTTATGTGATATCCCAAAAAGCGCATAAAAAATAGGTGGATGGAAACATAGCTACTTAGAAGGCTAATAAAAAAAAAGTAAACAATTCACACACTTAGATATAACAACTTTGTTATGTCAAAATAAGACTTGAAATGGCATGAAAACACAATCTGTGGAAGTTTTTAGTGAGTAATCAGCTTGGTGAAATTTAAAGTAAATCTCCATGTCTGTGACCAATATTTACTGACCTTTGTTGACTGATCAGTGTCAGACTGATGAAAAGTTAACTATTAAAAAGAATAGCTGAATGTAATTTCACAAATAAAATATACTGTTAAAATTGTTACTGCCTTGAATTATTATTTTAGAATAAATGTAAAATGCTTAAAAAAACATTACATTATAAACTTGATGATTCATACTTGGCTTTTTGTAAATAGAATATTGATTACATTGTTAATGTAAAAAATAAAATAGAATTGTGTGTTTTTTTCCTTTTCTGATAAAAAAACGTTGAGGATTTTGCCTCCTCATTTAAGAATATACAGTATATATAAAATACTTTTTAAATTTTTGTTGATTTTTTTTGTTGTTGTAATTATTAAGTAGCTAGAATAAATAATCAAATCAAGTAATCTGCATACTGTATTGAGAGACATCATGCAGCATTTTTACTTTCACAATTTACTTTTTACAACATGTCTGGTAGGGATATACTACATTAAATGTTTGCAATATAAAATATACCTTATACTCTTGGATGACTCCATTTTGCATCTCAGTGGGAGGAGGCTGCCAAGAAACATTGATGCTTGAGCTGTTGCTGAGCTTGACTGTTGCCACGGTTACAGCACGAGGGGGGGCACTGGGAACTGGAAGAGAATTCAATTAAAATTACATTTTGAAAAGTGAGTGTCCTTAATAGTAAATCTACATTAGCCCTCTCCGTAATTTTATTTGCTCGAATGAAGTGATTCATCTTCATATTATGTACAACAGAATAGAATTGAGTCGGGCTGGGCTGAATGAACCCGAATTGAATCGATTAGAACGAAATTAAATTGAAGTGCATCAAATGGAAACTGAAAGAGCTGCAGATATCTCACCCTCCTCTGGTGTGCGAAACATCAAGAGGCGGCTATCCATGCCCTGGAACTCGTTAAAGTAGGGTCGTATTTTAATCTCGTACTCCGTGCCTTTGAGCAGGTTAGCGATGACAGCGCTACGCTGTGTTGCAGCTTTCACTTCCTGCTGGGACCAGGAGCCGCCGACAGGACGATAAAGCAAACGATAACCCTGGATGTACTGAGACTGACGATCGACCTGACAGATGGAAAGAGGGAGACCGAGACAGAGAAATGAGATAAGGTGAGCCAGCATGAGAATCATAAGGCCGGCGAGGGGCTGATTTAGAGGGCAGATATTGGCGGCACTCACGTTCCAGCTGATCTTCACGCTGGATGCCGTCAACAGCACTGGTTCGTGAAGCTGCACAGCCATCTCTCCCAGCTCCCTCTGCACCTGCCGATGGTCCACACCTTGACCTGTGGGACTCACATCTGCAAAAGGCAAAAAGAAACATCCAATATTAACATCTTTAAAATGTATAACTATATGAATATAGAATACATCAAGAAAACTGTCAAAACACGACACTGATGATGCGGTGACTTTGGTTTATTTACTTATCTGCTCTTGTTTTTAATGGTGATTGTTGTTTATTGTTTATTTATTGCTTTTTTTTTTTAAACTAACAATTCTTAGCATTTTTGTGTATATACATAATTATATTGCATAATTTTGGTATTTCTAAAAGAGATTTTTGACTTTTTATATTTGTTATAGTTGGATGTGTGTGTTGTGTTTTTGTGTTTAAGCCACAAAAAAAAAAAAAAAACCAAGAAATAATGATGCATTTTATAATCATATATAAGATTTTATAAGATAATCAAGTTCACTTTTTGTGACATTTTATATGAAAAATGAAGGTAATATGGAAAAACGTTTTAAAAAATATTTTTATTATTAAAATGCTTATATGTCATGGTATTTTGTTGTACTTGATTTAATTTTTGTTGATTTTATTAATTAAAATAAAATACAAATATAGACAAAACAGATATAAAATATTTTTCTTCTGCTTTTGGTGCAAAATATGTTTTCATGATTAGATCCAATCCACACTGAATGCAATTGATTAATATATAATCTGCAAAAGCAGGCACTACTATTTTGTTCTTCACACATAATTTGGTTGTATACTTAAATAATAGTACATATAATTTGTATTCAGTGTTCATACATTTTTAAAAATCTCTATTAAAAAGGTGATAAAATTGATTGGTCTCCAGTGTACAGACCTTGTGTGCGTACGGGCTCTGAGATAGGGCTGGGGTCACTCAGGCCGTAAGCGTTGACCGCCCGCACAATGAACAGGTAAATGGTATTCGGAGACAGTCCTGTGACCGTGTGCTTCTCCAGTTTCACAAAATCCGCAACCGTCTGCCAAGTACTGCCTGCTGATTGGCTGAAAAATAGACAGAAAGATTACAGAGATTATTATACTACATTAATTATTCATCACACTTACATAAACATTCATCCCATACATGTTTATTTATGCTCTACAATATCAAAACCATCAGATACATACAGCTGAATCTGAATAAAACATCAATACACCAATGTTTTGTCCTACATTTGTCCCGAAGCTGTTGCACGGTATTAGAGAGAGGAGGGTTTAACAGCAAAGTCAATGTCATAGATGTTTATCTGCACTCTTTTGATTGTCATTACATGTGTCTGTTTAATGACCCAGCTCTTCTGTGATGCTATTCTTGTACCCTTCGGCTTGACAGTGCGTGGCATGACTAGAAAAAGATCTCTGCAGTGATAGATTTATTTACGGCACAGACTAGGCTTGTCATAATGCAGTGCATGTAATAAATAAATCACACCTTGGATACTGAACTGAGAGTTTATTAAACATAAATCGAAAACATTGGCTGATTCTGTACAGGGGTATGTTTCAGCTTCAATTTAAGAACCCAGCTTTTTATTGACATCCAGATCACACCTAAGCATACAGGAATATGAACTCAACTTAATGAGAACCAAGAGAGCTATTTAAATGTGGCATACAGGTGGGCAAGTTTCATAACAACATCTAATAAACAACAAACGTTAAGCACAGACATCTGTCTGTGCCAGAAGGCTTTGGGATATTCCTCTTCACTTGTCTGTGGTTAACCATCATCCTTGTTTAGAGCAGCGGTCACGTGCGGTGTGTACAAGGTTTATTTTTCCCCAGTGGCAACTCCTGCCGCAGACACAAAGCCAATAAAAGCCCGACCTGCACAATTAGGCCAAGCCATAAATGCTGGGAACCTCGTAAATATTCCTCCAGCGGCCCAGCGATAGGAATGATAAATCCAAGGTCACTTTGCTATCAGCTGGGATGGAAGAAACAGGGAAAGGCTGAGGCACAGACAATTCCCTTTTCTCCAGCAGGACCGTGATTGGGCTCTTGTACGCACATAAACACCTGCATAAATTCCAAAAGTGAGCCGCAATATAAACCCTTTTTTCTAAGCCTAAATCCTCCTCATCCGCAATCTCAGTTCTTTTCCATCCCTCGCTTGTTCTCCATCTCCCTTTCCCGGCGCTCCGTGTTCCACAGCACCTCAGGGAAGGAAATATTATAGCAAACACCGCTTTCAGCCCCACAGCACTCTATAAAGAATCAATTTTAAGCATGTGGGGCCATGCTAACTGTTACCCTGGGGGACAAGGGAGAGGACAGAGACATAGTGTGTGTATATGAAATAGAGAAAGAATGAAAATGTGTGTGTGTGTGGCACTCTACATCTTCGTTGCTGAATAGCCTGTTTGCTGTCTGCCCTCCCTCTAAGGACTGCAGGACCTTGGTTCTGTAATTAGAGGTAGCCCCATTTCAGCCAGCCTGCAATAGCTGAAGTGTCTGTGCGGACTACATTTGAATTCATTAGCATGTCATACCAGTGTTGAGTACTCGAGACTCGGACTCGGTCTTGAACTCGGTCTCGAGACCATATTTTAATGGTCTTGGTCTTGTCATGGACTTGTGTGCATTGTGACTCGGTATTGACTCGTACTCGAACATATTAGGAATTGGACTTATTCCCGAGTCCACTCGAGTCCCAATCAAAATATTTCATGATTATTACTGTATGTTAATATTTCTTTAAATTGATATTTGATTGACACATCCAATGATTGGTGATTTTCTTGTGTGCCACTGCGCATGACTTGAGACTAAGGTTAGTGCGAAGGCAGCAGGACTCAGGTCAGGATGTCATGTGGAGCCTCTTAACTATGTGTTGAAAATGTCTGTTACATCACCTATTATTCAGTTTGCATATAAGAGCCACAAAGGGGCTGTTTACACCTGGTCACTTCATGCGTTTACTCCTCCCAAAATATTAAAATAATAAATGTGTTAGAGCATTTTATAGGCTACATGGCATGTTATAGTTAGATATGACAGCGCTAATGTAACATGCATCACCGCGGATGAGTAGCTGAGTATCTCTTCAGCAAGCCGACGCGCAAACTGCCGCGAATGAAACTGAAAGTAATTCTCAGACGCTTAACACACAATCATCTTCATTAAAAGTAGTGAGACTAACCTATCTTTCCAGTGCTGATGCCGCGCTCTCTCCTGTTGCGGTCTCTGTTATTGAAATTAGCTGATAATGAATAAAATGCAGTGCATATCTATTGCTTTCATTGACGTGAACTCCGTTAAATTTGCATATAGCACGGGAATTGAAGAACGGATTTATATCCGTTTTGCAAAGACATTTATGTGGCCAAGTGTAAATGGAAACGTATTATCAAATCAGATATATATCCGATCAGAGAGAACGCATGAAGTGACCAGGTGTAAACAGGCCCAAAGAGTTCATATGCAGTAAGATGTTTTTTTAGACAAGAGCACATAAAGGTTAAAAATTATGTAAAATTTGTTACCGTTGAACATATACAGGTATAGTGGTACAGTAATGTTATGTGTACTAGAAATGTTATGTGGACTTACAGTATAGAGTGGTACACTAATGTTCTGTGTACTAGAAATGTTATGTGGATGTATATAGTGGTACAACGATGTTATGTGGACAAGAGCACTAAATACTGACAAGTAACAAGTCATAGTTGTAATAAAATTACTTTTACACCACCTTACTATGTGGCCTTTTTACCCTTAACTGATAATATTTTTTAAACCAATATCATTCTAAGTAAATAAAATGCAGTGTACTTGCCATGGTATATTTCATGTGTTTGAGTATGGTGCCAATTTTATTGTTTCCACCAAACACTTTACATATTCTTGAAGATTTCTTTAGGTCTTGTCTCAGACCCAAACTTATGTGGACTTGGACTTGTCTTGGACTCCAACCTCTCTGGTCTCGGTCTTGACTCGGACTCAACCCTCTCTGAACTCGGTCTTGACTCGGACTCAACCCTCTCTGAACTCGGTCTTGACTCGGACTCGAATGAGCTGGTCTCGACTACAACACTGTGTCATACTGAGACCCTCAGCTTTCAGAGCGAGCACATTTCTAAAGCTGACTTTTTATGAACAAACCTCTCGCAGACTGAACAAATCATAAAACCTTGTTTGGAAAATATAAAAACGTTTTTTATGTATTACAAACCCATTTATACTGTGTGAGATTATAGCACTTGCTAATTAAATAATTGACTTTTTGATCATATTAAAGCAAATCATTACAAATGAAATAGTTTCCATGTTTTACTGACAAAAAGACTTTAAAACTGATAGCATATATATTTTTACTCACTGTTTAAAAGTAAACAAAGAAGATTTTTGTATATATGTATCCTATCAGGGCTGCCAAGAGAAAAACAATTAAGCACAATTATTCCAATAACTTCCACCAAGTCTTTAGAAAGCAAAATCAAATTCACAAAATGTGTTACAAACTACTGAATTAAACATTAAATTAATACACGTGTAGGTGAGACTGGTAGATGCCAGATCCAAAAATTGGCCTTCATCAAATAACTGCAAACACACAGGCATACAAGTATACACACACACACACACACACACACACAATATTACAGTATATGTACAGACCTAATTTATAAAAGCTATGTTGAAATAAAATAATTCAGAAATCGTGATTATGCCAAAACTACGAAAGCCTGTTTCCGCCAATGAATAAAAAATAAAAAAGGTAATTGTGACTCTCACAATTCTGAATTTTTTTCTTACAATTCTGAGTTTACATCTCGCAATTCTGACTTTTTTCTCAGAATTGCAAGATATAAACTGGCAATTCTGAGAAAAAAAGTCAAAATGCGAGATTTAAACTGCAATTCTGAGAAAGTCAGAATTGCAAGATATAAAGTCACAATTCTGAGAAATAAAGTCAGAATTGCGAGATACTGTATAAACTCACAATTCTGACTTTTTTCTCAGAATTGCCAGTTTATATCTTGCAGTTCTGACTTTATAACACATAATTGCAAGTTATTAAGTCAGAATTGTGAGATATAAAGACGCAATTCTGACTTTTTCTCCCCTCAGAATTGGACTTTATAACACGCAAAGTCAAAATTGCAAGAAAAGTCAATTGCAAGCTGTAAACTTAGAATTGTGAGAGAAGTAGTAAGAATTGTGAAATATACTCACAACTGTGACTTTATATACCACAACTCTGAGGAAAAATAGTCAAAATTGCGAGATGTAAACTCGCAATTGCGAGAAAATGTCTGAATCGTGAGATAAAAACTCACAATTACCTTTTTTTATTTTTTATTCAATGTTAGAAACGGGCTTTCCCTTACAAAACCGTGAGCTCATAACAACACTGTCCACTATACCGATACGCAGAGATTAGCCAATCAAAACACAGGCCATTTACATAACAGGCAAAGCTACAAACCTTCTCAGTAAGAGGTCTGAAAAGAGTCACGCAAAGCTAAATTACTAAATTGCCACAAGAAACCTAAATGTGTAGAATAATTCAATAATTCATAAAACTATATCCCCTTTAAATAAGCCAGAGTTCTCTAGTCCGTGTCTGAAATTCAGTTGTAGAACACCAATACAGTTGCTATTAATTTAGATCTCTCTGGCAGTAGGTTGCCGCCTGAGGGGAGTGATTCTTGTAGAAGGCAGGATGTGAGATGTAAGCGCAGGATGTAGCTGCCCTCGCACGACTGTGAGGAGCAATAGAGCGGGGGAAAGGGGTCAGGGACAGGGCAGCCAAGCGGTGGTATTACCCCGTCCGTCACGGCTGACCAGCGACGCTAAGACAGTGACAGTGAATTAATAAAAAATGAAGAATAGAACCCTGTAGAGCCTCTGGCAAGAAACAATATTATCTTGGCTAGGAAGGAAAACAAACAGGAAGGGAGCAGAACGGAGACGCTTACAGATTGTGCTAACTCACCTGAAAGCCTCAATGATGTAAGAGGTGACAGCCGCTCCACCTTCATGTGCGTTTGGTTGCCAGGTCAGGGTCACGCTGTTACGGGTCACATCAGTTACGACGGGCTTCTGGGGTGGACCAGGCAGCTGGTAGGGCTCTGAAACCGGGGGTACAGAGAGACCGCCACTCTCTGTAAAGATAAGATTAGGATATTAGCATGCCGTCCAAGTTAACATCCCGTGAGTTATGGTTCTGTTTGCAGAGTCTATCAGAAAATACGTGCTGTTTGCATACTAGTCTAGATTTATAGGACATTATAAGAGAAATCAATACTGAACAGGAAAAATCCAGTACTCTGGTAAATGGATGCATATATCTACTGAGCAAACGCGCAACGGAAGCGGAAGATGATATGATGCAGTTTGTCGAAGATAAGGACACATAAAAGTGATGATGTGTTTGTTTTTACCTTTTACTGTGAGTACACCACTCCAGCTCGTCTCTCCACTCAAACTGGAGGCAACACAGGTGTAGGCCCCGGAGTCCGTTTCCTAGCAACAGCAGGCTCAGGGTCAGCATTTGTATGGATAAACTCGAGCACAATGCATTGCCTCACTCCACATGGAGCAGTGTGGAAATCTTGACAAATGAGCACAAATTCCTTGAAATTGCCTATTATTTCACAGTAATACAGGTTCAACAGTTATTTTTTCCTATTACTATTGAAGTTAGTGACGGGAAGAAATAATGTGCTGTTGTGAAACCCAGTGAGCTGCATATGTTGGCATATTTTTTTACAGCATCATAAGCATGTACACAGTGCAGAGACAAAGTAATTACTCCTGTAACAGGCAAACTATAAACTGTATCTTTCACAAAGAATGAAGCCCTACATTGCAAGTGCAAAAAAAAAAAAGCATTCAAGACGGTGGACAAGTTGAGAAAATCTCCTTATATCTATTACAAATATGTGTAATTCATTCAATACTGAAAAGTATGAATAAACTAGTTAAATCTAATTACAATAAAGTATTTTTTTGATATTTGTGTGCATTATGCACACAAATCTATGCTTATTAGAGTATCACATAATTAGTTTAGCAACAGCAAATTTCACTGAAATTAATTGTCAGATCAATAGTGATATCTCATGCCACACTAACATACATTACCGTTTTTTTGTTTTGTTTTGTTTTGAAAGTCTCTTATGCTCACCAAGGCTGATTTGATCAAAAATATGGTTTAAAAAATTATAGATAAATGAATGAATGAATTGATTAATTCATAATAATGCTGCTAAACAGTATAATTTTTAATAACATTTTTCTATTTTAATATATATTAAAATGCTATTTATTCTTGTGATGTAATGGTGAATTTTCATCACCCATTACTCCAGTCTTCAGTGTCACATGGTCCTTCAGAAATCATTCTAATATGCTGATCTGGTGCTCAAGAAACATTCCTTATTACTATCAATGATGAAACAGTTGTGTTTCTCAACATATTTGGGGAAACTATGAAACATTTTTTTTCAGGGTTCGTTGATGAATAGAAAGTTCAAGAGAACAACATTTATTTGAAATAGGAATCTTTATAAATGTCTTCATTGCGACTCAATGAAATGCATCCATGCTGAATTAAACAAATAAACTTCAAACTTTTGAATGGTAGTGTATGCAAATAACATTAGACTAAAATCAATATGCAACTTCCTAACTCATTAAACACTTTAAAAACACTTTAGTTTAATCAGATGAATCCATCAGAGTTTGAGATTGTTTTCATACCAGTGTCGACGTGAGTCTTAAAATCTTTCCATCGTGGGAACCTAAGTGAATTTTCATCTGTCAGTTCGATTTAAGATATTTCTGTCTATCATCTGAGTTAGAATGGGTGTACTGAATGTGCAGAAAGAAAAAGGAAATACAAAGACAAATTGGCGAGCGGTGGGGAGGGCGAGGGGCATTAAATTTTTACCACAGGGCCGAGGGGAGAAGTCAGGCAGAAATTGCTTACGACAGTGAGAGATGTAGTAAAGCTTTTCTCTTTCTCTCTCTCCATGACGGCGATCTAATAGTGCTGACAGCTCAGGGGCACCAATGACACGTCTGAGGATTTGACTCATCGGTGAGGCACACATACATCCACACACCATGACCTCGAATTGCTGTCTGCTTACTTGTGATGTGTCTGTTTCATCTAAATCTCATAATGCATGTTAGCATGAATTAAACAGCAGCTGACGTAAACAGCTGATATTAGTAGAAAATGTCTTATCTGAAACTGAACCCATGTACTGAAGAGTAGCTTTATATCCTCAGGCAGTACAGGAGTGTGTTGTAGAGAGTGTTATTTTGGTCACTTATGAATCTCTCCTGGGAGGAGGAGGAGAGCAAACACAAGGTGTAGAAACAGTTTTCTCTGTGACCTCTTCCCCTTTTGAGGGGATAACCTCATTGGTTAGACCTCTGACTGCTGTGCTGGCTAGTCATTAGTGGAAAACTGGAAGAGCTCAGAGAGGTAAGCAACTGGGCATCGACTGATTAATCATGGATGGCAGCTCTGGGCATAGCACTAAACACACACTTAAAAATGCATGAGTGGAAAAGGAAATAGGGAGATAAATATTTTGATAATATGCATTCCCATCCTCTACTTATCGAAAGGGATTGTTCATCTGTGAATGAAACTTCTGGAATCTTTTACTCACTCTCATGTCATTACAAACCTTTCTTTTTCTTCTCTGGAACACAAAAGATGATATTTTGAAGAATGTGCTGGTCGCTCTTTTCCATGCAATTACAAAGAATGGGAACTGAGGCTTTCAAGTTCAAAAAGAACTCAAAAGCACCATGACTTGTGTTATATTTCAAGTCTTTTGAAGACTGAAATATAAGTCGCCTGATCATTTTTCCCTGAATCAGTTCATTGAGTCAGTTTAACTTGAGAACCAGATTTGTGAAAGATTTATTCTTTTGAGTCAGATCATTGAATGAATTGGATGATTCAACATTAGTTCATTCAATTAAACATTTTTTTAAAATGTGAACTGAATCAACCGATTCAATAAAAAGAATAGACTCAAAAGACAATTTTGTCATGTATCAGACATCACTACTTTCATGAACTCTTATAAAGGTGACAAGAGCAATTGTTACTATTGTAAACTAAAACCAAAAGTATTAAAATAAATTTCAAAATAAAGTTGATTTAAATATTAGGTTCTAAACTTAAACCTAAAACCTAAGTACTAAAATGACTGAACTACAGCTGAATCAAAATAAGTTAAAACAAAAACAGAAAAAAATGACAAAAACACAAAATCACTAAACTAAAATAAAAATAAATAAAAAAAATGGAAAAAAAAAAACAAAGGCAAATAAAAGCTAATACAAGAATATTAATAAATACTAAATAGCATATAAATAATATATATATTAAAAAAAAAACTGGTCTGTCCCTCAGACAAAGCTATCATATAGCTTCCAAAGATTTAAAATATTGTGCATAAGTCATATGATATGCTTTCATGCTTTTTCTTTTGCCATTTTAGAGCTTGACAGCCCCATCCTCATTCACTTTTCATTATACTAAAAAATACTGGCCCAGGATATTCTTCAAAATATCTCCCTTTACAACAACAACAAAAAAGCCAAAGAGGTTTGCAACAATGTGCAGGAGAATAAATAATGACCGCATTTTGGGGTGAACTATTCTAAGCTATTAGTTTTTCTCTGTCCAACAGACACACACTCATTCTTTTTCACATTTCTTTTTCCTCACTCCCCTGGCACAGTCGAGAGCAGGCAGTTTCTGGCGATTCTCCCAGCATAATGGCACCTTTTCACAGCACTCTCCCTTACTCTCTCCTTTCCCTCACACACTCGCATGCTACCATCTGTGCAAACCCCCCCTCCGTGCTCTCCCATCATGCCGGGGTAATCGTGGACTAAAGGGGGCTAACGGAGGCACCAGACCACAGAGAACAGGGCCAACACCAGAGCCAAAGATGCCCATCTGAACAAAGCATGCGACGTTTAACAAGCCAAATAAACACAACTCAACACAAAAGCTTAAATTCTCACTAATAAACGAGGCTGCTACTTAAATTCACAAGTTTTTGGCACGAGCTGTCTGTAAAGTCACTGCACTGAATATCAAGGGTAATGTGTTGCAAACATTGCAGAGAGTGCAAGGTTGCTGAGAGTAGCACATAAAGATTGCTAGCCTCCCCACCTTTATATATCTCAGAATGAGCATTTAATTAAGGCATGAGTGACTGTTAATCATTGCCGGGCACAATCAATTAACACATCAGGTCTGTGCACGGCAGTGCTGCGACCTCAGGTGAAACCTGCAATCGCACACACCCCTGAGGCTTTGAGGAATGGATTTCATTAGGCTAGCATGCAGTAACACTAACGACGGCACACACTCCCATTACAATCATAATTACTGGTTTTATCGCCCATTGCACAACTCTCGCATGAGCGGCTGGGTCACCCCAAAACCGTCCACAGAGCAAGTATTAAAATCGATCTGCTAATTAAGCCTGCCTGTTTGCTGTAAACTCGATTGCGCGTTTTATGCCCCTGCCATTGATCCGATAGCAGTAATGACATTTTACAGCAATTGTCTGTGTCTAAACGTCACATCGGCGTGTCTGAAAATGCATGGCAAGTGAAATCTGTTCATATGGAATACTGTATGATAGCATATGGTGTCTGACAACGAAAAAAGATGCCTATGACGGGACAAGCACTGAAAAAAAACTAAAAAAAAAAAAACATACGTTGATAACATACGTTGGAAAATAAAAGCCATAGATGCTGAAAATCAGACCCTCATGAGCACACTTAAACACTATCTTGACTGAAGTACCTGCAGGGCTGTGATTTGTAAAGTGCCGTTTTCCATTAGGCTAATGCGCTCGTCGTTGCCCAGGATTCTCTGGCCGTCGCGCTCCCATTGGATGCTCGGAAGAGGGCTGCCCATCACGTGGCACTGCAATTGGGCCATGTTGCCCGGAGCGAGTGTCTGGTTGGCTGGTCCTTGGCGGATGATGGGAGGGATCCGGTCGGATGGGGCTAAGGGTGAAGAGAATGAGAGAGGCGTGGGCCACAAGAACCGAATTTGAATGTAACACCATCATATCATCCACCTCGTTCAAATTATACACAAGAGATTGTTGAAAAAGACACACTATGAATTATGCTAATTTAGAGTAACATGATGGTAAAATACAATATCATCATGCAATTCATCTGTGCACTGATGCATTCAGCAAAAGGTAAAGGGGAAAAAAAAAATCACTGACTTTAACTGGCCATTTGTTTTCGCATTCTTACAGCCTGCCAAACAGAAAAGATCAGTAATTCATCTGATTTTAATTAGATCAATGACACAGGCCTCCGGATATAATTTGAACGAGTCGTAGTGCAGTTACAAACTCTTTTTGAAATGAATGTATAATGTTATTGCATAGTGGAACTGAGCCAAATGCATTTTAACACCTTTAGCCGGCTATGTTGAGTTATAATAAAATTATTCTGTGCTTTTAAGCTTGCTGTATAACATTTATGGGTCAATAACTGGTAAAGATGGATGTACTCTAAAGCTGCATGGTATTAAATACAAAACATTTCCCCAAGAAGATTATGTAGTTTTTTATGAAACCATCAGTGGTGAGGTGTTCGGACTTGAGATCTCAGACTTAAGAACATTTTCAACATTGATAATAATAAGAAATGATTCTTGAGCACCAAATCAGCATATAACAATGATTTCTGAAGAATTACGTACCACTGAAGATTGAAGTAATGACTGCTGAAAATTCAGCTTTGGATCACAGGAATAAATAATAAATTACATAAAATAGAAAACATTTATTTTAAATTGTAATAAGATTTCACAATATCACTATACTAATATCAATCAAATAAATGCAGCCTCCTTTTAAAAACATGGAAATATCTTAATAACCCAAAACTTGGTATGGTACTGTATAAAAAAAAAAAAAGAGTAAAAAATAAATAAATAAATAAAAATAAACATGAAATCATGTAACTCTATAAAGGAACTGCAATTTATGTAAGATTATTTCTTCATTAATTACCAAAGTCATTTTACTGCACTTTTCCACACAGGTAGTTGTGAAATTTTCCAAGTTGAAAGGTATGCGGCAATATGCAAAATGCATGTTAATACATTTCAACTCGGCACTCTAGAATAATTACAGTAGCCTGCGTTCTTCTACAATTTATTCTTCCATTTCCTCTCGTTCAGCTGCATCTCTTTCTATAGACCAATGTGATGGCTTAACACAGCCGTGTTTCCATGAATAATTTATTATTTGTTTGACTAGAGCTGCAAAACCTACTGCCTATTGACCTAAGCGTGGAGGAAAGTCCATAGATAAATAATTGACAATTCGGTTACTTTAGCATTCTCATTTGAAAAAACAAGGACCTGGGAAAGGCAGCCTGCATCTCTGACATTTTCCCTCCACTGCGGTAAGAAAAAGAACAGACCTTAAGGTCAGAAAGAAGACAGGGGCTGTATTGCTCAAACAGAACCGTGTTGCATTTCTACATGATGTGAAATTCATAGGCACGAGAACCACGTTCCTTGGGTGCAGTGACCCTGCGCTGCACACACATATGTCCTTCCATAGATATTCCATCAACGTATCAGGTAAGTACATTACAGCAAACATCAGTCAGATGATGCCAACATGCCAGGGTCGTCATCTTTAGAGGCCACAGCAGGCACAGGGGTTTCTGGGAAATGCGATTATATTTCATAAGCTTGATTTTTTTAGCAAACCTACAGCAGACTGTGCAGATATTGGACTCTTGGCGAAGGTTTTTCGTGTGATGTGCCGAGACTCAGTTTGGTGCACGCGCACACACGTGGAGTACACATAAACAGTTTATCCTGTTACCAGAGAGCATGACGGAGGCGGCATATGTTCCTGGGGTTATTTGCATAGCTCGATTGTGCCCTGTCCTTTCTGATTACGTCTCCAGAGCTTCCTGCTGTTCTCTCATTTGCAGAAGCAGAAATTTTAATTTGGGG
>JAFVLL020041851.1:0-23709 GCA_021397915.2 Tor tambroides | reverse complement strand
CCAACAACTTAAAAATCATTGTTTAATTAGCAAACATCAACCGCTATATTACGTTTTCCATATTTACAGTATTGCACTTAACTGCACATAATTGCATTTCAGTTAAACTGATGTTTCTTAAAATGTTAAATTACAAAGTTGCAGTTACTGTTTATCCTTTTTGAAACAAACAAAAACAAGTCATTTCAGTTCAATTTCAGCAAAACGAAAGCCAAATTTGTTTCCCCCTTACGTAAAAGTAGTATATCTTGCATTAAGGATTTTAAACCCCCCTAATACAAGATCTGAAGTGCAAAAGCTAGGTTCACTTCTATTCCAGGACACATCACATAAAAAAGAAGAGAGCACAAAATATGAGAATGAAAGCTAAAGTCCGCACATGCCCGGAAGGAAATAACAGCAACGCAACATTTCCTCCCAAAACAGAAAGAATCATAAGAATTCCACTAAAAACCGGGCGATTGTACCATTGATGTTATTGCTGTTTCCAGTCTTTGTCCACAGCAGAATGAACAATGGAGAAAAAAAGGGAAAAATAATCAAAAATGCAAATAACAGCTTTAGATATGAATTGTAGTGGAGGGTTATCATGGCAGTGATCAACATAGATGTATGTCAGTTACAATGGAGGCCAGCCCCAATAGGTCTATCCTTCAATTGAGCACGTGCACTAAGCAGCGGCACAGTGGTAGGAGGCAAATATGGCCGTCTCTTTCTTTTCACTTTGAGGTTGAGATTCCAAAGTTTCAGTGTCTGTCCGTAAAAACACAACCTCTAGCCTCACTCTGTGTCTGCCTTTTGCTTTTTAAAAAGTCTTCTCTCCTAAACGCTGGTTTTCAGACAGACATCCAGACATTTTTGTATGGTCCTGGAGCTGTGATCTGTGCCTGGAAAGGGCTGAGCCAGTGGCCTCCAAGAAGTCCTGCCTGTTGGGCGAAAAGTAAAAGGTGATTCATTGGTATTTAATTACCTTTCTCTACAAGTGGTTTGTTTTGGCAGCTGGTTTTTTGTGACTTTTTTTTTCTCTCTCTCGCTCTCATTCTCTCCCCTTACACCCCTTTTTTCTCTTTTGTTTTTATTTTGTTTTGTTTTAACTGTGAGTGTCACGGCCTTTTCACAGGCTTAGTCTTGTGTTAGAAGCAATTATCAGTTCAGAGCAGCAGAGAAGCCCATGGGGGTCAGAGTCCCAGCGCCTCGGCGTGTTTTCTTGCCTTGAGTCGCAGGTCAGCGATGCTGGAGTTCTTGCTATTGCTCTTGGCAGCTGCAACCACGGCGGCCGCCGCAGAGGCCGAGTCTGCCAGCGACGCGATTGGTAATCCAAAGGGTGGGGGCGGGAACATCAGATAGGGAGCGTGGGCCGCGAGGTGTGGGTGCAGGTGAGGATGGGAGTGCGTTCCGACCCCTTCCAACTGTAACTGAGCTTGGACCTGCAGGGCGAGCAAAAACAAACACGGAGTTAGTCAGCGGCCGCGGGGTCAGCTCGAGGAGCAGCGGGGATCCGGTTTCAGGCTCGGACACCCCTCCGAAGGCTTGCACTAACTGTGTGCTTTCAGTGAAAACAGTCATTCGCTCAGTGCATTCTTTTTCATCTGATCTTGAGCTGAATTATGCAATGCGCTCAGACAGCTTAATAGTCAAAGAACTTCCATCAGTTGCAAATCTCACATCTCAGCATATTAGTTTGATCCACAGCGAATCTTTCCATACAACCGCTAAAAGCTGCAACATCATGTAATCTTAATTATATATTCAATGGCATAAATAAACAATTTTGCACCCAAAATATTCATTCTCAAATATATAAATATTTATCCGCATGGCTCCTGGGGGGGGTGGGAGATGTAAGCAGGCAGCATAAAATATCAGGTTGCAGATTCTTAGCAATTATTTCAGTAAGATGAGGTGAAAATTAGACATCCGCTGACTTAAAAAGTGACTTATTTTTTATTTTCTTTTTTAGTATTCTTCTCATGTATCTTTCTCTGCACAGGGATCATAAATATTTCAAAGCTTTACATTTTGCAGTCCAACTAAAATACAACATCTGACAAGCTGCACAAGTTTTTGACACTGGGAAAGAATGTTTTACTAGTGTTTCTTTTTTCTGTTTTCCACATGAATACGAAACATAGGGAGATCGCTTTGAAAGGAGGATAAATAATGTCAGACCTGGTAGTCTGTTATTTTTGGAAAATAATCAGGTATGAATGCAGCCTGTCTCATCTGAGTTTCTTTGCTGCTCACAATTTCTAACCACAGGCCTTCTGACTTTATGCCTGGCACTTGCATTTATTTTAATTAACTCTGTGTGAAAATACTCATAAAATTAAAGCAGCCCCTTGCTCCAGTGTCTCCACAAATCAGTCAAATTGGACTGTGCAACCCCTCTACAGGGGCAGTCAGAACAACAGGTGGTGGACATTTGTGGTGTTCAGTATGCAGTCCTCACGCCTCGGCCCTGCCAATGCTGCTCAGTGCCAATAACCATCAGTGCGTTATTCCTCTCTTTCATAATCTCTTTTATCTGCCTTTCCCTCGCTGTGCTATTAGCTTAATTATGGCTGCTCTCTCGTCTGGCTGATGCAGACAGTTCTTCACCACCAGATGAAATGTCTCTCGGTCCCTCTTATCTCATTCGTCTCTCATCGGGCCCCGGAGGTGAAAGGTTCGCGCCCTTCGCGCGACGCACTGAGACTAGCGTCACATCAGATTGTTTGTCAAAGTCTAAACATTTCTCGGCCGCTACTTTTAGGTGGTTAATATGGCGGAGCGAGACGTTTATCTAGTCGACTGAACTGCACATTTGCACATCACAGAACACGCAATATAAAGAAAAAAAAATCAGCTTCATTATTCCTACCTGTTGAAATGGCATTCTGAGTGCGCCCATATTCACGTAAGGAGCGACCCTGCACGCGTCCAGGTGACTCGCGGTGCCCAAAATAACACCTGAATAGAAAAGAATAATAAATGAGCAAAATTAGTCATAATGATTTTTTTATGTAGATGATTTCACCAGTTTCATCAAATTTAAAGTGTAATGGGTTATAAAATGGAGTATCTTTGCACTGAGCACGTGCAGGACACACGAGTACCCAGTTATGCTTTGACTAGGGTCATGTCCCGTTATAAATTGAATTAGAAATCCTTAAAATAATAAAATGTTAATACAAAAACTTTGAGTAATTAGGTTCTTTAATTATTTTTAAGCTTTTTACCTTTGTGCATTTGATTTTCCTGTTTTCGGCATTTCGCTCTTCTGTTCTGAAACCATACCTAAAACAGAGAGAGAAAAAAGGGTTATTCTTTATAGTGTGCACCACCATTTACGACCGTTTATATATATATATATATATAATTACAAATTCAATTACAGAAATGTGCAAATGTGTTATATTTCATTTGTCCATGCAACCGACATTATAGAAAAACAGCGCCGATTTCTCTTGCCTCTGTTAATCGTTCTAGATTATTATTTAAGACATTTAAATTGGAAAAGCGAATTCTGTTATTCATTGTTCGACAAATCTTATTCATAATTTATATAATGCCATTTTCATCTTCTACACCAATGAATTCTGTGTGTATTCTTTGGCTGTGTCTACATTTAATACATTTTAGTTTTCTTATTTTGTGTCTTTAAATGAAATAACGTAGGCCTACAAGTTCTTGTCAAAGCACCATGTAAACAATTTTACATTGCTGAAATTTAGGTCTATTATTTTTAATAGTATATTTTTTTCAATAAAATCAATTTGCTGCATCACATAGGTGTTTGAAAATGTGAGAAATATTAATTATGAACAGTGTTAATAATTAACAGTGCCTACAGTTTTCCATCTTTACTCGCTTTGGTCGATTCAGTTAAATCAGTCTATTAGCGCTGCTTTTTCAACTCTCAGACTCGCTCATTAAAATTTAAAAGGAAACGTCTGTCAACCTGTTTTTTATAAGGCACTCGGATTTTGCATTACAGAATCTATTATTATTATTATTATTATTATTATTATTATTATTATTCAATGTGTGACTTCTAGTACGCCACAATGAATGCATCGTATTTCAATCTTTGATCGATTGTAATTATCCAGCACTATGCTATAGGGAAAGTGAGCTACACTGGTTTCGACAGTTATTTCTTCATTAAGGACCACTCAATGATGCGGTTCACAAATACCCTAATCTGATTTCCTTTTGATTTTTATTAGAGACAGTGAATAATGACATTTAATTTAGCCCTGCACCAAAAACCGAAAGATATTAGTCGTAATTGAATTACTGCCTTCTCCTCACTGAGGTCTCATAACTTTCAATTAGATTCTTGACAGCTGGTCGGCGTGGGGCTTCTATAGAACAGTATAGTAGCAGGTCCATATCAACTAGGCTAGCTCACGTCCATTGCGTTTAACTCTGAATTTTCTGCGAAATTTGAAATGGGATACGAGTCATAAAATGCCGTTGTGATGCATCATACAGAGGCGTTTTTAACGCGGTATGAATTTTTGGTCGCATCAAATCACAGCTCTGACCTATTCTTTGCGCTCCTCTTTTAATCTGATTTCGCCTCCGCCTCTGAAACATTAAAAAATGTCGTGCTTGCAAGCTGTCACACTGGCAAACAATGTTACTTATTTTCCCATTACATTTTGTAACACGGCCTATGTCACTGTAGGAGTTAAGACAGAATTGAATTATTCCTAATACATTTTTATAGGAACAGTATATCAAGCCAATGGCAGATTTGGAGAAAATGAGGTGAGTGACATAAGAAGGTATCCCCTGCAGCAGCGGTTCAATCTCTTCATTAATTTTAATGATGTGGTTAGATCTTTCTGCAGCACATAAGCAAGTTTTCCTTTGAATATAGCTGCTGCTGCAGGAACTAAAAGGCGATTTCATATCCACACCCACCACTGAAACTGAACCCGCATGAATCGAAAGATAACAGAAATGCTTTGTATGAGTGAACAGAACAACCGTCTCCAAATGTTAAACATCTCAGGCGCGTGGTATGATATACACATTTAATCTAGCCTACTTAAGCAAATGTGTAAGAGGAATGAAGGCCTAGCGATCACACTATAATACTATCTGTATTACTTATTTGATTATTTTCCCCTTGCCAGTTCACTTCTCTATAACAAACGCTTATTCCTAAGAAGGGCTTAACAGTACTTCGTAAATAGATTGCCTTTTATTTCTAACTTTACAAACTGCTAACTAAAACCCTTTAGTTTTACATGAACATTAAGTTACCAGCGTGATAAATTCCTCTAGGCATACGAGCATAAACACTACAGACTAGCCAACGCTATAGGAGACTTAGTATCTTGCTAATATTAAATGTTAAAGCAATAAACATTATGAATAATCTCCGTGGACACTATTTTTCTCAATTATGCTACGCTGATATAGCAAGGTATGTTACTGTTGTATTTTCACACACACGGGCCTGCTTTAAACTATTTCGAGACCATGTACGTAAAACAATAAAAATAAGTGACACAGAACCCTCATTTGGCATCAAGGTTATTTGCATTTCCACTAAAAGATGCATTCGTGATGCATACGTTAAAAATTAATGTTTTGAAATTATTAATATTTGAATGTAGTCATATTTAATATTTGCCTGTTTTATCTGTTCTAAAATTGTTGTTAGAATGTGCACATTTCCTATTAGAATTTTAAACAATTGTAAAAAGAATCACTGGAGTGTGTGGAAGAATGGGATCTTACCTGCACGCGGGCCTCTGACAGCCCCAGCCTCTGACTCAACTCCTCCCGCATGAAGGCGTCTGGGTAATGCGTCTCATCAAATAAGCGCTCCAGTTCATTCAGCTGCTCTAAGGTAAAATTTGTCCTGCTCCGTCTCTGCTTCAGTTTACTCTGTGCGTCCTCGTCCTCTGATTTCACATCCTCCTTCTTGTCTTTGCAGTCATAAATTCCTGTGAAAATACAACGTAAACACTTCAACAAAGTACTTCTTTTAAAGCGTTCATTTATTACTCAAGTGTTTCAAAGATTGAAGATGGCGGCTCAGAAGTAAACAGAATCGGGAACTAAATAAATCTAATTAATACGACATTACAGCAGAGAACACTTTTCAAAAATTTAGCTTTAAAATTAAAACAATTTTGTTAGGTGAAATCCAAGATGAATAGTAAGAAATCTTAGCTGCTTTGAAACAACATAATACATCGTGAAAATCGCTTTACAAATAAAATTGACTATAAACACAACACGCTAAATGTTCTCGATTTTTTTTATTTATAATTAGGCAGATTCGTATAATTAAGGGACATGGATAAAGAGGTTAGGTTATTTTGTAGTTCTAAAATTACATTATAAGATAGCCTATTAGGAAACATTAGAAGTTTGCAATGAGCTAACGCAGCTCTGCACTTTTTTTTAATATATATATATATATATATATATATATATTTATATAGAACTGAGTCTTCATTCCAGAGCAGTAAACTGTGTTATTTGCAAGTTTTGGAAATAAAATGTAAACTTACCAAACTTTGTCTTACTGCAATCATTTTGATTATAAATTCTGTAAAGTGGTCTTTGTTTTGGTTTTAATGTAGGCCCATATTGCCAATGTCATTTAAATGAATTATTATTATTATTATGATTAATATTATTATTTATTGAGGTGTTGTATTCCAAAACAATCTGTCATGGGCCTGCCATGAATGTCATTAAACGTCTTTGTTCACAGTTTCAAAAGCAAACCCGTTTTATATTAAATTTCTCTTTTAAAATGTTATCACCCATATGGTTCTGTTTTAAATGACAGCCTTTTTTACTCTTTATTTACACAAGTGTTGTAGGTAAAGAGAAAATAAGTGTCTTTACTCATTTCCTGGCAATTTAAGGAACGCTCAGGAATAAATTGATAGATCGTCCTTTCAAATTTGACAAGGGCCTATTGTTTTGGCTGTAATTCCTCACATGTAAGTACAGACTTCTCTTTTTGTACATTTATTGTGATTCTATTACTTAAAATTGCCGTATTTCTGTTCTTTTACAAAAGAAAACAGTTCTCTACACGGCACACACTACAACGAACAAGTGCCCATTGCATCAGCTCGATACAGCTTGAATTTCTCCACTCGCATGCTAGTTAGCCTCTCAAGACGATCGAAATCTCTCTTTAAGACAATGAAGATGACCTCAATATACAGTTCTTCAGATTTGATAGATATTTCAACAACGTAAAAACGCGTATTCGCGCGAACATCTAATTGTAAACGCGTCTGCAGCGAAACACATTATTAGACTTTGCGTAAGTGTAACTCACCGTCAGTAGCCCGTGTCACGTTAAACTCCTTCAATTTCTCCTTTTCCAGCTCTACGTGCTCCTTGTAAAGGTGTACCGGACAATGGTTGTTGTTGGTTTCTGTAATCTCCTGAAGGTTGGTCTCCGAGTTTCCCAGCTCTCTGGCTCGGGCTAAACCACTCTCCAAAACTTCCCTGTACGTGATGCTCTCTTTGCTGCTCTCCTTGCTTTTCTGATCGAAGGATTTCGACACGAACGCCGTGAGTTCTTCCATGGCTGATTACAGAAATCCACTTTAAAATGTATCTAACGCGAATCTTTTTGTCTGCTCAACAGTGAATTCGGCGATATGTTTGCGTGTAGAAGGTTTAGATCACTCCTGCTGTTATGTCTGTGTTTTTCAGATCACACTATTTATACACGGCCACCTCAGCCCGGCCCCCATCGCCATCATGTCTGGAGTCATTACAGGCGCTTCTGAATTCAACTTTCAGCGGCTTTTCCTCAAATCAATGCTGCACTGGATGGAGTCCCCTTCATTTAATTATAATTAATTAGGATTCCTACAGTGCAGTGTGGTCAATTGGAAATGGGAATCGTGTTTAATTAATTCTGTGATAATTTCGCTGACGCAATTAGAGGATATGAATATTGCAGCATGGTATTATCAGTTCATTCTGGTATATTGATGTTAACATGGACTGAGGCTATCGAGAATCTGATGATGGAAGTTAGAGAAACTAGTCGAGCGAAAATAGACGGTGGTAACTTGCACGGGATCGTTCAATTTGCGGACAACTTTTCGATGTTTTCATCAGTCATTATTTTGAGCGTTTTATTTGTCGGATATAGCCTATTAACCGTGAATATAAATAGCCCAAATAAAGTATTTTTTAAAGTAATTTATTGCACGTTTTTATATTTTAATATGCATTTATTATATTTTTATATAGAATTTTACATTGCATTAATACATTTTAATATAATATTAATCATAATAATTTAATATAAGCTATTACTGATATTGATCAACTGGCCGCTTCTTGCAGTTTATATTCTAGCTGACTATAGCTAATTGTGTCCCACATGTGCTTTTATTTTATTAGAAAAAGTGATTTTATTCACCAATTTAAAAATATTTGTTTTTAATCCAAGTTTTTAAGCATTAAAATAGATATAAAACATTCAAAAGTTTATATTTTACACCCATGAGTAAAGATAAGAAAAGATTTGTTGTGATTCTAGTAGAAATTGACCAGGCGCCTTTGCAATAATTGCTTCAGTTTAATTGTATAGCCTACGTCGCATTTACTCGACGCAAGTCATTTTACTGTACATCTCATCACAATAATATATTGTATGTAAAAATATGCAAGGCGTATATTTATTTTAAATTAATATTTAGTCTTTATTTAAAACGGGGTACTAAAAATGCTCTCAATATTTTAAGAATTAAAATATTTTTTACATAGGCTACAAGTATTTTATTGAATTCTTAAAATCTAAGATAAAATCGATAAATCCATCAGTGACACAATCACGAGCATTTATTTCTAGTGTGGTTATTTTAAAAATCCATAAGACTCGGATATGGTGCTATGATATTATCGCATGCACGGATCAGTGCAGGGCGAGAATAAAAAGGGCAGAATCAAAAGGATGTATGATCCCCTGTGAATATTGAGCACCGTGGTGTGAAATCGCTCATGTAAACCTCACAGATGACGTGTTTGATAGCGCTTTATTTATTAAATCCATCCTCATTTAAGACTGCAGCCCCATATTTGAATATTTTTCTAACATATGACCTCGTGGTTCATTTTTTTCTCATTTCTGTTTACATTTAAATAAATCACTATTCTTTCAAGCTAGCATTAGAATTTTTGTTGTTATTTTAAATTTTATGTATGTATTTATTTATTTATTTTTCCTGAAAAAAAATATAATTCATATTCTCATCATTCAATCTGTAATCACTCTTCTATGGTATTATTTTTGCGCAATAGTGTTGGCTATATTTAAGCAGTGATGCTGGATGGAAAGTCGTTTGTAGAGTCACGTCAAGGGAAGGATAAAGTGCGTCAGGTGCACCTTTGGTTCCGGGAGATTCCAAGAGTGAGCTGAAACACCGCTGCTTATGAAGTTGGATTAATCCTTTCTCAGTTGTTTTTATTATAGCTTAGAGCAGGCGGGTAGGCCTTAATATTTTCAGCGTTTCTGCTGTGATACCTTCTAGCAGGCCTTTTTTAAAAAATGTAGCTCACTTTAACGGATCGTAGGACTTCAAAGTGGCTGGTGCAGATGTTTTAAAATTAGTTAGGTAGTACACCACCTATCCAAGTGCGGTTCACAGTCAACAGCAGCCTCCAGGGGATCGATACATATATAGGCTGTATATACGTGAGTAAATCGACAAGTCAGGATGTTCTTACTCTGCCTCACTAGTGTCGCTGAAGTTTAGTAGCAGACAGTTCTTAAAGGCGCAGGAATTTTATTTCCAATCTCTCTCTCTCTCTCTCTCTCTCTCTCTCTCTCTCTCTCTCAGAATTGGACTATTCGATCGGAAAACGTAGGCTTCCTCGTGGATTTGGTGCCGCTTGTGTTTGGGTGAAGTTTATTGGCCAAGTAAGAATGCACTTACGAGTTTTCTGTTTTGCTACCAGCATTAAACCGAACACAATGCAATATAAATACCCCATAACAACAGCAGAATAGACAGCGAAAACAAATAAAAATCACAGGGTATAGCAAACGAATAAATTCAGTCAGTCAATATTTTATCATGTCTCACTCGCTCCGTATATTCTCTTTTTAAATTATGTTTTAGTAAACAGTATGTTTCTGCATAGGCATGTTTTTAAAATTTTTCATCATGTTCGCAAATTTTCTGGTATGACTTTGAGGGGTGAGCGGACACAATTAAATCACAATTAAGCTCTAAAAGATTTCACTGGAAGTGACCGAATTAAGGTCGGACAGGTTGATGGATTACAGTCTATATCTGGGTTGTAAAGAAATAAATAAATCGTCAAGTGAAATGTCAATAACAATTTTACGTCTGAAGCCACGGGCGATGCGCATGAAAATTTATGGCATCACTGTCTTAATCGAAGACAAGAAACACAAATAGCTGTTTTGGAAATAAACACAAAATACATATCTCAGCACATATTAACAATTCTTTCTATGTCAGTTTGCGCTCTACAACAGCTCCTATATTTTTATTTAGTCAGATTCAGTTAATGTCAGAAGCAGGCAGGTGGCTGCATACTGTCACTTTAAGAAATAATTGCTCTGAATTATTTGCATCCCCTTAATCAGACTGCAGAGACAGCAGGCAGGATTCTGCTTCCAGTTATGCAAAACGTAAATGTAATTATGCCTTACTGCTTGTAATTGTGTGATGGTAAAGTTCATCCTCCTCTCCTACCTTTGATTAGCTTTTGGCACATTATTAGCAAATAAACAGCTTTATTAAGTTTGATGCCATTCGAGAGAGAGGCCCGGACCATGTGGCCCCTTAAAGGTAAAGCAAAGAGCTGTGATGTAAAATTTGTGTCTGAATTGGCAGCAGGCCATTTAATCATTCGGCCAGTGAATCAGTCCCTGCTTTCAGCTGAGCTATATGTGTGCCGTGATTCTTCAAGCAGCACTCATTCTTACGAGGGTTAGGCAGCTTGTTAATAAAGTGGAGGGGAAAGGAGACCCAAGACCTTTCTGCGGGAAGTCCAGGCTTACTCTGACAAATGCCATAACAGCGTTTGAACTTGCTCATTCACTCAGATTAATCCCTTATGTTAGCGAGACCAATGCGTTCTAAATTCATATTTAAAATGGTGGGTATTTGGTGTTGTTTTGAGCCGTGCTGATTACTTCAGGGTTTAAACCCCCAATTAAGTGCAATGGCCGACCCCCAGTGGCAGACAGTTTTGAGTGTTATGCACAGGCATGCATGTAGGGAAGATAATGAGGCGTAGTTAACCCTAACAGGCTTCCTCCTGTCTCTTGTTACACTTGCTGTAGTTTGCATTTAACCAAATAGAAGCAAGGTTAAAAAATGTGCATTCATATGTGTTCATTCTCTTTCATCATTCTCCTACACATAATCGTTTATTTCTTTGTACTCTGATTCTGTGTATTTAAAATGCCTGTTCATATACAAATGAGCACTAATAATACCTCAGATCTGTGACATGTAGGTCCTGAATTTAATTTTTCCGCAGTTATTTCAGTCTAGTACATTTTTTGTGTGTTTAAAACCGCTGAAGCGAGACATGCCCAAAATTGATTATCAACAAAATTATGGCTAAAAGCCAAAGGTCCCGAGTGTTGAAACCCTGAAGCATGAGACCACATTTTTCTCTTCCTTTTCCCTCTGCTGCTTTCTTCCCATAGGCTGATGGTATTAAATTGACTTTATCCTTGAAACATAATAATCCACAGAGTACTCTGACAAACCTACCGCCCCGAGCCCTCCACCTCTCCAATCCCACCCCGAACAAGCTTTTCCTGGCTTTTTATTCTGGATACAGCTGATTGTAGCAGCCAGGTTGAGGAGTGTGTTTTTATCGTGGTGTGCTGATAACAGAGCCAAACAATTGGCTGCATTGTTGGTCAGAGACGATGTTTTAGATTTGATTCTAACATCACCCCTGAAGCTTGTGGGGAGATGGAGCAGAGCTGAAACATGTGAGAGTTTCAATCCAGATCAGGCAACAGTATTTTGGACTAGCCATTTAGCACTTGCAAGGAGGCCAGAAAGGAGTGTTAGAGTCTATTCGAGACATACTGAAGACAATATGGACAGCTGGGTGTGAGTAGCTCTACAGGAAGAAAATACTTTAAGGCTGTTGACAGTATTTTGGTGATGTTATACTAACCAAACACTATAGTCTTGCAAGTAGTGTGAGTACAAACTGTTATCTTTGATGACATTGTGATCAATAACCTTTAAAAAGTACCAGCCTCACACTTGTTATATTCACTTTATCATACACAGTATTAACAGTGAGGACAGTGATTGACAGTGCATAAATTAAGGAGCTTTCAGCAAAAAAATGAAGGTGTATATAAAACAAAGATTGAATATGTTCTACAAGAAAATACTATCTAGATTTTTCTTCTTGAAAATGTCATCTTTAATTCAATGTGGTATTTGCCATTTCCTTGTAATTGTTTGTGAAATTTACTAGTAATTTCTGAGTGAAATTTGTCTCTACACCAATTTTTTACTCTGCAGTCAGTATATCCGACTCGACGCACCACAAAGTAGATCTTCAAGCAACTGTAATGAAACGTGTTTGTTAAACCATGATCTACATGGCAACACCGTGTTGTATCTGTCGGAGGTCAAGCATGCATGTAGCTTGCCAGCCGAGATGTGACAAGGGAATTTGAGTAAGAGGATCTTTCCTGATCATATCAGAGTTAATAGCTTGGGACCCATGGGAAATAAAATGCCTCAGCACAATAAGCTCAAATCAATACTATGAAAAAGAATTTATGAAAGATGCACAATGTGGCATTTCATCCTCCTATTCACAGATAAGCACCATGCTGACTGTCATCTGAGAAAGCTCAGATGTTTGTGGAAATCTGGAGATGCTGGAAAGATCATTCTGATGGGGAACGAAAGCTGTCTCTGCTGCTGATGTGCTGGTGGTCCCATCAGGCTTCTTAACTAGCTTAATCAGCAAGACTGCCTTGGTAAAGAGTCTTTACCATTCAAGTTCTGCTGGTAAACAGCATAGTTATAAAGGTTAGAATAGCACCCAACTGTTCAAAACCAGCTGGCCCAAGCCTAAGATGCTAAAACCAGGGTTGTGGACTTGAGGTCTGCAGTTTGTCTAAGAAACGACCTCGCTGGTTTGTTTGATTCTCTTGAGGTGACATTATTATTAAATGAATGTATATTCCTTTCTCTGTCTGAAAGTACAGTGGCATAATGAATTCAGGACATTGCAAAGGATGTAAAGGTAGGCTAGTTTGTTGGTCTTAAATCTTAAAATATTGATTTTTGCATATGTTTAATTTAAAAAAATGAGCATGCAATTTATAATCAAAATGCCATAACTTGATCTGATTTCTCCAATTATTTAGTCTGCTTAAACTCCGCTCCATTTTACAATCCACTGCAGATCAGCCTCCACCCAATCAGCAACTGATGGACTGAACCAATTAACCATACAATTTATTTTTTCCATAATCCGTTCATTTGAATGTACATCACAATACAGAAGAAAATGACTGTTGCTGCTTTGTTACGTCGCAACTTTGTTATTAATCTAAGTATTATATAGTGTTACTGAAAAAAATATATATATATTTTTGGGGATTCCTAGTTGAATAGGTTAAGAGTCTGGTTGTGGGTCCCTGGTTCAAGAAATGTTGTCAGCCTCAGTGCTGAAAGGCTACACAGTCTAGATTAGCTGATTCTCTTTAAAGTACTCATAGAGATTCTGTGCTGAATTTATTTGTACTATTTTAAATTAAACATTTTAAAAAAGCAAGACATACTCCCAAGATACATATTCCCTCTGCAAGCAGTCTTAATTAGGCAATTCTGTGTGGAGTCTATCAACTCTTCTCACAGCAACTTCTGGCAGACAAAGAAAATCATACATTTGTTCTTGTTTATGAGGTCATTCCGCCTACGGTCTAGTTTAGAATCTCGGCTCATCGCATGTGTTGAGAAAATAATCTATGAGAGTAGCGAGGGGTGGTTGTATCTTGTGGTCAAAGCCGAAGACCTAGCATGCTCGCAGTTGCTGATAGCACACATTAATTTGCTTAATGTGGACATGTATCATTTTCATCTCGCTCAACCATCCCCCTGAAAGTAGACCGGCAGGATTTCGCTTACAGTAAATGAGCGGTTAAATGTATGCCATCCGCATTATTTTTTCAGTCTCCGGGTCTCTAGTGTCATTCGGACATGGCCGACTCATTTAGCATAAATACAGACAAGCTTTTATGCCGCATCCTGCAGTTGATCAATCATGCAATTAAAAGCCGTTTCAAAACAGCAGCATTTTTTAATTTCATCCGGCTTTAGCTAAAGACATGGACTGCGTCCATTTGTTGAGGGTGATTTATGCACTCATCTTAAGAAGGAGAAGTCACTGATCTGCTGGCTCATTAAGATTAATTAGTGACGGGCCTCAGAGTGGCG
The DNA here is from genome assembly GCA_021397915.2 of Tor tambroides. Taxonomy (NCBI): domain Eukaryota; kingdom Metazoa; phylum Chordata; class Actinopteri; order Cypriniformes; family Cyprinidae; genus Tor; species Tor tambroides. The sequence goes on along the minus strand of JAFVLL020041851.1, from coordinate 9,253 downwards.
TTGCTGATGAAGAGGCCCTGGAAATGGCCAGCACTGCCAAGGTGAGGCAAGCGGCTGTTCAGGCTTCTCTCTCTCTCTTTTCGCTCTCTCATTTTCGCTTGCAGCCTGAGGGTTGTGATGGAAGGGGGGAGGGACTGAGTAAGGAAAGGGAGAAGGGAGGCGCACCATCTGTAGACAAGTCCCTCAGCAGAGTTACCAGTCACCCCCATCTGTCACGCTGTGTCCCCCCCTCATCCCCCTGGGCCAAGCTATTCAACCACTAACAGAACCGGCACTGGACAAAGATCAGGAGCTCTCCAGCACACAAACACTGACCCTTTAGTAAAACAGACCTAAATGAAACATTGGCATACAGACAGGTAGAATAGACATAAAAGAAATTCAGGGAATAGTTCACCCAGAAATGAAAATCCTGTCATTATTTACTCATCCTCATGTCGGTCCAAACCTATTTATTTGTTTTAAAGTGAAATGGAAAAGGAGAAATTTTGAATGATCTTTCATAGGGACGTTGGTCAAGACAAAAAAAAACATAAACAGTCCATATAATTTGTGCACTGTAATGCAAATTTGTTTTTGTAAATCAACTATAAGTGATAGCATCCATCAAGTTCAGAAAAGGAAAAAAAAAATCTAAAATAATCAATCTATAAAATACAAACAGTTTGACAGTTTATTATTTACTTGACAGATGTTCACCATGTTGTACTGTTTTTGTATTTAAAATAAAAAAATCCCCCTTTTCTTATATATATATATATATATATATATATATATATATACTGTATATATGTGTGCGTGTCTGAGAATTCAGGTTAATTAGGACATTTTTGCTGGTGTCAATGGTAAAAGGTATCCCAGTTTACCTAAAAATGACCCTTTGTATATGTATTTTAATTACTTTGTCAAATGACAACAGTATTTTTTTTTCTCCTTTTCTAAATGTGGCAGGGCTATACCTGTTTCTGAAGTTCAGGGATAAAAGTAACCTTCTTCTTTATGTATATACAATATACTGTATAATATGTTAGTATTATAATTTGTTTGGAGCTCATTGTAACAGTATAGCAACAATCAGGAAGTACCTTAGGGCAGTGTCTGTTGGAGAGGACCCAGGTTTTGAAGGGCCAAATGACTTCCTCTCATCTCCAACATGTCTCCTTTTGTTCCAGCAGCCTAGCCACCCCCTGTTAGAGAGCAATGAATTCTGAGTCTTTACTTTACTTCTCCATACCACAGAGATGTGGACTGGACAACCTTGTTAGGTGACAGAGGATACTACTGCACTTCAATCAGACTACCTGTCAGTGTACATGCTGCTGTTTTCCTGAGGCTGTGTACATTCAAGCTGTCATATAAGGTGATTCATTTTACATGTGCTCATAACAAAAGCTGACGTCTGTGGTAAGCGGGAAAAAAAGCTAAGGTCTGTGGTCATAATCGCAGAGTGACAGCTAATAATGTGCCTTAAACTTAAACTTTGCAATTGCTTGAGGATGCGACAGGGCTCCAGACTGCTAGTAAAATGGGCCTCACATTTCTGGGGTTCTCAGAAGCGGAAGTCGCTATAGTTGGGTAAACTTTTTTTTCCTGTTTGCTACAATAGCAGAAAAACAATCCACAATAGCATTCCTATGACTTTACAAAAGAGAAAAATATTGAAGTATTGATTACATTGGACAGAAGAGAAAAATGTCATTTGCCATTACTCCATCAGACTTTGTGTCAGAAACACCTACACAGTATAATGCTAATAACTGTGGAAACGCATCATTACAGTCTATGAAAAGGCTCCATGATACAACAGACAAAATACAAATTTGCACTAATAATTAGTTAAATGTAATCTTGTTTGAGTGTGCGCCAGTTTTTCATTCACACAACAAAGAACACAGCGCAGGCTATCATGAATCATGTCTGATTCATGAACATATGATTCCAAAGAACCGATTCTCTGTGATGAGCCAGTCAAGTTGTTTCAAGAAACTCTATAGAAATAATGGAACCCCCCCCCCCCCCCCCCCCCCCCCCCCCCCCCCCCCCCACACATGCTATAATTATGACAAAGCTGCTTGTTTTTAATTGTGTTCTTTTTATATATAAACATAAACTGTGGAAAAAAGAAAAAAAATACAATAATAGTTATTTAGGGGAAATTGTTTTCTGATTTTATATGATATGTTGTTTTATCATGTTATTTGGGTTAGATCATTTTACTGTATTAAAAATATTAATATCAATTGTGTTAATACTAATAATATATTCAATTGAATCATTTTAAGACATTTGGTGGCCCACTTGGTAGTTTGCTGAGGCCCTCTAGTGGGTCCCGGCCCCTGGTTGAGAACCACTTGCTTGAAAGTCGCCGGTTTGAATAAAAACACTCAACCAGTGAATCATTCAAAGCCATTACTGAGGGCACACTGACTCCTTACTGAACTGCAAGGCAGTGTTCAGTTAAATCCCATTTCGAACCTGGCACTGTTAATGTATATATTAGATTTGTGAAACTGAAAAAAAAATATATTTTGCTCCTAAATATTTCATTTCAGGAGCCAGTGGTTCCCAAGTAATTTTTGTCATCTTAATAAATTGTCTTGGATTATATAAGAGCTCTCTGTGGACTGAGCCACTGGGTACAGTGTGGACACATGATCACGAATGCTATCATTTAATATTAGAAACATTAATGATCGCATACATGGCATAAGATAGCAAGCAATACTGAGGAAAAGAAAAAAACGAAGCGAATGGCCCATTGCCTTTCAGCCATGCTCCTTTCAAAAGTTGTTTTCCTGAAAATTAGGCAATTGACTAATGGTGTAAAATGCTGTTAATTAGCTGTACAGAAGCCCAAACAGGCTTTTTTGCCTGTAACTAATAAGAAATCAATTAGCTAATGAATTGGTCATTAAGTGAAAAGCTAATCTTAGCCAGGGTATTTTTTAATGATTTTGCCTATGATCCTGTCTAATTGCCGTTGTCATACAGAGCTCTCAGCTTTCAGCATGGCTAATGAAGCTTCATTAGATCATAACTGGCACTCTTGGAAGATTTAGAGGCAAACCTGCTTCCCAATTATTTTTAATTGCCAGACATTCGCACAAACAAGCGCTGCACCTTGCAGAACAGGAGAGGAGATCTGGCAATGCTGGTGTCTCCTTCATTACTTCATTTGAAGCGATTAGAGCCGTGTGCAGGGTCGCCGTTACACTGTTGTTTTTTTCCCCTAATCTAAAGAGCCTCATCATTTCAAACCTGTGGGTTATTGTGCTCTCCGTCACTTTGATTTGCACCCAGCAAAAAGCTGTTTCTTCCTGCTCCACAGCTGGGGCTGTGTCACTCACACAAACGTACATACACACACACAGACACACACACACTGTCTAGATTTACTTCACTTATACATGTGTCATCTTGCAACAACAACAAGAGACGGTGCAGCCATGCGTAATTTAGAGAGGACAACGGCTTGTTTTTATTTATCAATAGCCTGACTGAGTTGTCAAATGCTTCTGCTCATAGGCAGTGTCTTTTTTTAGGGTTAATAGTGAACCTTCTCTTGACAAGTTTTCAGTTTGACCATGACCATAACCCTGAATAATATGAAATATATATGAAGATGACAGTATACAGATTTTTTTTGTTGTTTTTTGGGAAAAAGTATTTTATGCTCACCAAAGCTGAATTTATTTGATCAAAAATACAGCAAAAACAGTAATATTATTTAAATATATATATATATATTTAAAAGAATCACTTCTATTTAAAATATATATTTCAAATTTAATTTATTCTTATGGTGCAAAGCTAAATTTTAAGCAGCCATTACTCCAGTCTTCAGTATCACATGATCCTTCAGAAATCATTCTAATATGCCAATTTGGTGCATTTCTTATTATTACCCATGTTGAAAAGTTGTGCTGCTTAATATTTTTGTGGAAATGATGATACTTTTTTCTTTTTTTTTCCCCCAGAATTCTTTGATGACTAGAAAGTTCAAAACAGCATTTATTTGGAACATAAATATTTTGTAACATTATAAACTTTTAATCATTTAAGGCATCCATGCAGAAGAACTGAACTGAACTGTAGAACTGTAGCAGATTTGTGTGTGTGTGTGTGTGTGTGTGTGTGTGAGAGAGAGAGAGAGAGAGAGTATGCATATGTGCACACACACATAAATATATAAATATATATGTATGTACGTACACACAGAGACTTTTTCTTCTTGCTACAAGCTGCTGAAGAATTTCACAATGTAACATAGAACATAACCAACATAAAAATTTGAATTCATAAAAATTATTAAAGCATTTTTTGGATTAAATCTTTAACGGTTATATCAGTTGGACTCTTATTCCCAGTACTCTTTTTCAACAGATATCAAATATCAGCATTAGGGTGTGTGCCAGTGTTTCCTTCACAGAACAACAAACACAGTGTGAGCCTTTAAATCTGATTCGTGATTCACTCTTTTGAACCGGTTCTTTTAAATGAGTCAGTCAAAAAGATTCATGGAAAAGCCTCAAGCACTAAAATGTAATGATGTATTATATAAATGGTATAAAAATTTGAACTGTTAAAAATGATTAAAGCAGTGCTTGGATTTCAATCTCTTTTCTTTTATAACAGTCGGACTCTTGTGCCTAGCGCCTCTTTTTCAACACTCTTTCCTTTAAAAGCAAGGTGCTGAGTGATTGCTGTTTCAAACCGTAGACCCAACAAGGTCACAATTGTTCCACTCCAGAAGAACTTCACTACCCAGCACTCTCTGCCCACTTCTGAATTAACAAATGTATATTGGGTGAGCGCTAATTCGTCCCCTCCCAGCAGTCCGGCTAATATGTGTCTAGTGACATGCCAAAAAAGCATGCCTTCAAGGCACTTATTCTTGGAAAATGAGGGCAGGGGTATGTTTTAGCCAGTGTGTTGATTTATAGTGAAGCCAACTGACTTGCCCTCACATAGAAGAAGGGTGAGAGAGAGAAAGATGGAGCGTTTTCACCGAGTGGCTCGTTTTTGATTGGGGATGAATGGAACACCAGATGTCCATCAATATTTAGTAGTAAACATCACAAACGTGCATCACAATGTGACAGATGAATGAGTAGTGTGGCAAAGCACTGTGGGTAAAAATCTGCCAACCTCTGATATGCTCCAACTCTGCAGGTCTACCCAGAATGATTGACAAAGTGTTTTGTAGCTAAATCATAAGGGCGTGTATTATTATGTGTTAAAAACATTTCATTTACAGCATGATTATGGCTTAGGTGAGCTGAAAGCATTAATTTTATCACACAGAATAATCAAATAACACAGAGGATGCGCTGGTAATGAAACGATCTTACTGTGATTAGGACTTCTGGAAGGCCTCATTGGCTTAATCCAAAATGCTCTGACTTGAACAGATGATGCATCCTAATTGACCGGTGCAAACAAATTTTGAAGGAAAGGTCATAATTTAAAAGTCTGTTTCATATTGCATTTTGCTCTATTTCAAACTCAATAAACTGGATTAAATCAAATTACCCCATGCATAATTTAACTTACGATTCAGGGGTGAGCATATGTTCATTCAACCGATTGAATCATTTGAAATGTACACAGTAGGGCTTTGGAGCTGCCAATATGGCAGCTGAGATATGTGTGTGTGTTCTCGCAAGAGTGCATATGTTTGCACAAATATTAATCTCCGATAGACTGAATATGCGGTAGGCAGTATATGGGACATTTATATTACATTTTGCATTGGTATATACACATACAAAACTATAAAAAATTCTTTACCTTCCCTTACTTCATAAATATTTCATGACTCGCATCTATCTATCTATCTATCTATCTATCTATCTATCTGTCTATCTATCGTCCTAATATAATTTGCTAATAAATAAAAAAATAAAGATGAATTATTATTAACAATAGGTTATACACATTAGATAGATAGATAGATAGATAGTAAAACAATTACGTAAATTATAAATAAAACATTGATTACATTTATTTCTTAATTAAAATTACTCAAATATATAGAAAATAAATATACATTAAATAAATAAATTCTATACATTCTAACTCTACATTATAATTTACAGAGGTTTTGTAAATTAACATGAACAACTTTTTAATAAAACAACTTATTACTCATATATTTATTTTCTATACATCAAATACATACATTCTTTACATTCTAACTCTATATATTAATTATAATTTACAGAAGTTTTGTAAATTAACATTAACAACCTTTTAACAAAACATAACTTTTTATCAATTTATTATGAACAAACAGGTGTAACACTACTAATAATATATCTGTACATTTTTCGTCAACATAGATTAATAAAAGTTTGAACATTTTGAATTCATGACACCTAATGCATTAATTCATTTGAAAGAATTGAACCTTATTGCAAAGTGTTTCCAAAGTTGTTGTTTTTTTCTCTCCCCTCTCCTCGGCTCTCTGATAAAGAGTAAGTACATCATCTTAGTCTGTTTGTCCAGCCTACTGGGGTCTGGACATCTGGGCCCAGCAAGATATAGTCACACGTTCACATGCACACACTCTTACACACACAAACACTGGTGGGTGAAACACTTTGCCTGGAAGAGGCCAGTCTTCCCTTGCAAGTATTATGTAAATTGAATTTGTTAATTCAGTGCCCCTGTCTCAGGAAAATCTGCCACCAACACCTGCCACCGTTTCAAACGCAAGGACGCAGATTCACAATGACACGGTCTTCATTAAATAAACAAACCAGGTTCCCTATAACAGCATTTGGTGGAAGGCACCATCAATTCTTATACATTTAGATCACAGCAATTGGAAATGACACTGGGGAGCTCTATCAGCCTGTCTCCAGACACATGGGGTGAAGAAGACAGGCTGTGTGACTGTCTGCGCATGCTTTCTGCTTCTCGCCTCACATAGCTTAAGACGATGACTGACGTATTTTTCAGCCACAGTTACACTATCAAAGAAACTCTTGTGGCCTTCTGATGCGTCATCTAAATTTCATAAAGACTCGGGCGACCAGAGCCCCTCTACAGCACGGCACTACCGGCAGTGCACTGTCTGTTTGCCTTTAACTTCGACACCCGCTCTTTGTGCTTGTCTATCTCCTTTCTCCTCCACTTATATTGCCCTAACAGGATCAAGGCGGATCACTGGCGTTCGCCATTCTGCGCAAGGAAGTCGAAAAGGTCCAGCACACCAAGGGGGATAACAATACTCACCAGTACAATATGAAGTTTCTTGCGGCAGCTGTGTAACGCTACATGATTAAATGCACAGACACGTCAATCTTTAAACACTATTTTTCATTTTTTATCTGATTATATTGTTCTTTGGAAGAATATTATATTGTTCTTTTCTGAGACCAGGGAGTGTTGTAACACCGGGTGGGTGAGTTGTAGCAATATCAGTTTAATTCATTAGACCTGAGCAACAGGCGTGAAATCAAAATACACATATATAGAAATCGTAGGACTATAAATATGAAGGATTTTTGGGGCAGAAAACAATTTTGAGGTAAAAAAGTAAAAATTCATGTATAATATTAATTCACAGGATCTGTGATCCTGCTCATGAATGTTAAATGACACTAGTGTCATCTGAATCAGCAGGTTGTCTGGTTTAATTTAATATATAAAATCCACACAAGCTATTTAAAAAAGAAATTAATACTTTTTATTCAGGATGCATTAAATTGATCAAAAGTGACAGTAAACTGTCATTTATAATGTTTTTGCCATCCCAGTAATAAATTAGATTTTAAAATAGAATAAAATAGTAAACAATTATTTAAAAATGTATTTTTTTTTTCATAATATTATTGTTTTTACTGTATTTTTATCTAATTAACACATATTTTGAGTATAAGAGACTTTTTTTTTTTTCAAAAAAAATCTTACAAACTCCAAAATTTTGAACGATAGTGTACATGTTAAAAAAGTATAAATATCATATAATGTCATAGCACAACTTCTGGAGCCACAACAGTTGCACAAAATGAGACCATATTGTATATAGACATTTGACGTAATAACAAGAGTGACACTATTTGCTGCAATAAATGGAGATTGTATAATTATTGGTTTGAAAAGAAGTAGGCGCAACAAAATGTTATTTAGTTGTGGTTGGTTGTAGCCACAGCGCCCTTTGTACTTCACACTAATTTGTTAAATTGCTTTAATATGTAGCAGATAAGTATGGGAATATTACAGGGTATATGTCAAATTTACAGATGTTAAAAGAAAATGCTTAACAATTCTCCTTGGTCTCCCTTATCTTAGATGGTTTTCTGAAGAACCACAGAGCATAATAAGGTTCCCCTATGGGATCAGGCTGTTAAACGCACTGTTACGTACTGTTTAGACTGATAAAGAAAATGAGAAAGACTGTAAAGCTGTAGCAGATTCACACGTTTGTGAGTTGGCTTAACACCTTCGGCTTAAGCTGTGAAACTATGAGCTGAGGTTTGCTGTATGGTTTATTCATTAGTTTTGGCTGTGTCTTTAAACATGACTCTCTAGCGCAAGAGACAGCCAAGACATCCTTAATGTTTTTACCAAATGGAACAAACAAACCTTTGAAATGGCAGGGATATTAACACTCTGTTAACAAGAACTAATGACAGACTACGGTGCTCAGATTCAGACAATTACAGCTTATGCCTTTTTGAGGATGTGGAAACACGGCATCACAAACTCTTACTTTCAAAAGCCTCCAGTGATGTCTAGAATAATTCGCTAACTCAAAAAATGTTTTCTGATTTGTTTGAGCATAAGAGTTGGGAGTTGTGTGGATCATTTCAGTTTTTTATTGCTCTAAAAGTTTCTTTCAAGAGTGCAGAAATCAGTAACCCAACATCCCGTATTTATTTTATTCTGAGTAATTTTTGCAAAGATGTGTGCCTTTGACACCTCATTCTTCTAAACCCTGTTTTTCAGTCTTCAGTACTTAAGAAATCTAAACACCCTCCTGTGGAAGTAGCAAAGTCTTCCACTGACACATTCTTAAATGGGCAATTATGGAATTAAACTCGATGCCGGAGCATTTGGGGTCATCGGTTCATGATACATCTGAAGGAGTCAAATTGATCTAAACTGCAATGTTCTCAAGCCGTCTCATAAATAGCTCAGTCCCAATAATCCATGCTGGCAAGCTCAGTTACACTAATGGAGCGGTACAGTGTGTACAGATGGTTAAATCAATCACGTGTAACTCTCATCTCATAAACATTAGACA
>JAFVLL020041848.1:0-74737 GCA_021397915.2 Tor tambroides | reverse complement strand
TTAGAGGACAGTAAATTTGTACTTCTATACAAGCTGCACATTGACTACTCTAATATATATCCCAGTTTCATTTGTGCAGTATTGTCCCTTGAGAAGATATACTAAAATAGTTGCTGAAATGTAAGGGGTGCACTCACTTTTGTGAGATACTGTATGTATATTTATTTATTTCTTAACTGGCCTATCAACCTATTAAATTAAATAATAATGTAATACAACAGTAAAGAGCCTACAGACACACAACGTCCACATGCTATTAAATCACAGTTCGCCATGTCCATTGGGACAAACTAGATATTGATCTCAGACAAATATACAAACAATCTGTCTCTGTCAGTGACATGTATAATGGCATGTGTTTGGGTCTTTAGCCTCAAGAGAATAAAGAGGATGCTGTACCTCAGTGGGGAATGTATAAATGTGTAACTGTTTTATGAGGCAAGTGGGTTTTTTTCTGTCACTATGAGTTTATATCTCAATGATTATGTCAGATGCATTTTTTTATTTACTAATATTCATTTGATGGTGATTTTTACACAGGATAAGGAAAGAAAGGGGGAAAAGTAAAAATAAATAAATAAAAACACACAGATAATACAAACACAAAATACATAGTGCAAAGAGGTTCCCCAGCCCATAAATAAATAAATAAAAATAAAAAAATATGAAAAGTTGCATATAAAATTTATGCTCTAATCTAAAAGATAAGCTTTAAAAAGAAGGTAGAATTATACAGGACATTTTATAAAATTTAGCTTTGATCACAGAAATAAATTACATTTATATATATTCAAATAGGAAACAGTTATTTTAAATAGTAAAAATATGTTAAAAATTTTACTGTTTTGCTGTACTTTGGATCAAATAAATGCAGGCTTGGTGAGCAGAAGAGGCTTCTTTAAAAAACATAAAAAATCTTACTGTTCAAAAACTTTTGAGTGGTAGAATATAAAGGCATTTCATGAATATTAAGAGACAAAATTCTTTCTATGGCCTCCTCAGTTAATATTTTGTTAGATGTTTGAGTTACTTTGTCCAGCCCTGCATTTCTGATTTTATTTCACACATTTTATGTTGTAATGTTTGTTCAGTGCATACTAAAGAGCGTTCTTAATCCTCCTGTCAGAGGAATAATGCAAAGAGAGGACGGTACCCGGGGTGTGACGTTGGTGCGACGCCTCAGCTGTCCCGCTTCCACCTCCAGATTGGGAGAGCAGTGGGAGCGATGATCAATAAAGCTGCTGATCAATCGTGCCCTCTCTTTTTCTTATTCAGCGCTGAGGAACCCACTCCACTCTTGACGTAGCACTTCTTTTGCAAACTGGGCTTCCTGTCCTCATTATTGTAAAGCCAGAGGAGACTGCTGATCACTCCTCTGGAGACTCAGAGTGGGGCAAGCATCCATCACTCGCCCTGAGGACCTGACACTCAGGCTTTTGATGGGTTCTTGCCAGTCCTCTGTCACGAGAATGATTAACATAGTGCCAAATGCCCTTCACAACCTAACTAGACCTGCCACCTCTCATTCACAGGGTAAGGCTCAGGAGTCATCACTTCTGCTATGACACTCTGACAAGATGAAGGGTTGCTGTGAAGCACGGCCGTCTTCGTGACTCAAATTTGTTATATAAAGAAATGACTGTAAGTTGATAGCTCTGTTCACTGATCGGTATATCTTTTCGATTGAAAGTGTGTCTCAGTTGACCTAAACCTGCTTGTAGTTCATCTATGACATTGCAAAGAAAGAGGACACATTACACACGCTTACTTCACACTCCTAAAAATAAAGGCTGCAAAAATGTGGACATTTTTTCAAACCAATGCCATTGAAGAACAAGAACAAGTTTTGGGTTCCCTAAAGAAGTGTTCAGTGAAAAGTTCTTAAAAGAACCTTTTTTTTCTTAGTGTGAAGAATATTTTAAAAATCTTTCGAACCTTTTTACACTATAAAGCACCTTCTGTGGAACTGAAACAACCTTTATTGCTATAGAGCGTAAGGGCCTATTTCTCTCTGTTATGAAATTTAAAATTGATTTTAATGGTTTAACTTGATATAGTGAGGTTAATTTAGTCATAGATAATATCATTTAGATATTTCCACCATCTAATTGAAGAAAACACCAACTAACGAATTATAAAAGTTGTCCCTAAGGAATAGAAATTCCAAATCTATTATACAACAAATAATGACAATAAATGCCAACTTAAAATAAACATTAAAAACAAATGACAGTGATGATGATAATGAGCACATTATGTTGACACCAGTAAAACAGTGTAGAATAATATTTGTAAGAGGCATGTGAAATGTGACCCGTCTCTTTGCTCATTAAATTATTATGTTCTTATTTCCCCTGAGGGCTGAATTTCAAAGTTATCTATTTCTAATCTACTATAATATATTTCACACAGAATTGAATTGAATTTGGATATATAATTAATGTGATTACGAAGCCAGTATTTTTTGTTCTGTTACATTTTAGCAATTTATCATTTTACTTAATCATTTATTTCAATTTACCTCCTTCATATCATTGATTAGTACTAGTACTTTTTATTTTCGAAGCATGTTTAAACATAACACTTAAGAAAATACTATTTATTATAATGTCCAGGAGGTAGCGTGGTCAATGTGTGGACATGAAAGAAATATATTATGGCGAAAAGAATAGTGTCACATTTATGATTGCCCTTTACTCCCAGTAACAATTGTGGACTCACTTTGCAAGTCGAGTTTATCGCGTGAACTTCTGAACCCATTATTGTAAACACAACCTGCAAACAATTCTGATACCATGGAAACACCAATATTGGTTATGTAATGTCTGAAAAAAGCGTAACTGTTTTCATTTGGTTTTGAATTATTCAAAACTGGTATGCCAAAAAAAAACGTGACAGTACAAAAGAACCCATTAAAATTCATTCTGTAAATAATGTAAATAACAAACTTCACATCACCAAATACGACACAACAAAATGTATAGTAGCAGTCATAATGTCATATTTTTATATAATAGATGTATTATAAAATTTATATTATGAAATTAAATTAGATTTAAATATTACACAATGTAACAAAATTTCGTTTCACATACATTTTTATGGTTCTTGTGTAATTGTGTTGCTAGTTATTATTGAACTATTTTTTTTCGTGAAGCACAAATATTTTGGTGAATATTTAAGTCTCAGGTAAATTTTAGAACTTTCATCATTAATTATTGGATTAGAGATAAGTCTTTGTACTAATTTGCATGGTTTTTTTTTTTAGATATTTTGCTTTTGCAAAGAGGGAAACATTCTAGAAGTTTCTGTAACATTCAAGAATATTCTTTAATATTCAAGTGCTTTCTGGAACATTCCAGGACATCGTGGGACTAGTCATAAAAGACAGAAATCACCCAATGAACACTTCTGAAGTTTTGCATGACTCACTTTTGGTAACTGTTTATGTTAAATTGTTGTTCATAGCTCAGTATTATGCATGTAGCATGTAAGGAAAGGAAAGAAAGGACATGACATGTGGCCAAGTATGGTGATCCATACTTAGAATTTGTGCTCTGTATTTAACCCATCCAAGTGCACACACACAGCAGTGAGAAGTGAACACACACCCAGAGCAGTGGGCAGCCAATGCTGCAGCACTCAAGGGTCTCACCTCAGTTGTGGTATTGAGCGCTGGACATTCACTCCCCCCACCTACAATCCCTGCCGGACCTGAGACTCGAACCTGCGACCTTCGGGTTACAAGTCCGACTCTCTATCCATTAGGCCACGACTGCCCCAAAACGTAATTATATATTTATACATATAGTTTTCATGAGCGCTATTAATGATAGACAAAAAGTTATATGACTTTCGTATTTAGCATGTCAAACCTCATAAAGAAATGTTAAAACTTTTACAGACATTTGTTTCACTGTGTTATTGTTACGTGTGTGTTCTTCCTCAGGTTCCTGTTTGCCCTTATTTGGTTTTGTTCCGGTTTTCCTCATTAGTTCTCTTCAGTTAATTATCGTTAAGTCAGTTCACCTGTTTTGCTTTAATCACCTAGTTTGCTCCTTTGTTCCCGTCTCTTTATAAGTCTTCAGTTCTCCCCTTGTCTTTGTCTCAGTTTGTTGTTTAATAAATGGAAAAGAGTGAGTTGATGCTATATCGTCTTTTGTTTATTCCTTCGCCGAGCTCTCTTTAAAGCTACAACCACAGATCTGCAACAGTTATTCATATTACGCATATGTATTTAACTTTTTTATTTAAACGTTTATTTTTGTGTTATTATTAATATTGATGAGACATTAAAAATATTTATAATAAATATATTTATAATATATAATAAACAATTATTATGATGTAATGTTCAGATTAAAACTGACTAATGCTGTGCTAAACATATTTTTCACTGAATCAGATGTTAATTTTTGTGATACTTTGTTATATTAAAACCCAGAGCTCTACTGTTTGTGATGCAGGCCTATAAAAGAGGAAACCTGTAACTCTCTAGTAGTGTTTTGTTAAACCAGCATTGGTCAAAAAGCCAAGGAAACATGGAAACACGGATTAAATGGATTTTACCTGATAAATTTTGCATTTTCCTGTTTTACTTCACATAACAGCACTTATTTTGTCACTGGACGACAAATCTACAACAAATCAATAAAATAAATACTGGAAAGGAGGATGCAGGCCAGCCTTTGGCGATCCTGATTCCCCCCTGTGAAACCTGACCTGTGTGCATTGGTCCAGAATGCTTGGTTTTATTATGGACTGCTTCAGTGGTGCCACCTTCTTACCATTCTATTGTGTGTTTAGAGAGGGAAAGGATTATGTGGTCATGTTTAAAAAGCTGGGGAAACAACTGCCCTTTGCAAAATGCTTAAATGGTGGCCATAGAATGGGATCCTGCTTTTTTCTGCATTAGGGAACACTGGGCTTCACCCTTCAGGTTGCTCTAGTCACCTGGTGTCTTTGCCACCCAGCAGGACACGCTTTCATCTTTTGTTGTTGAGCAGGGAATGGGCGGCGTTTTGCCATGCAGCTGGTTGAGACCGCCGGTTCCCAAACCTCCCTTCTACCCCATGCAGCCAAACCAACCTCCAATATTCAGCCTTGTGGAGATCAATGGTAACTGTAAAACACAAAGGCATCATTTAATATCCAATAGATAATTTTATGATTTTAATAGTTTTCCATGTTTCCATATATATATATATATATATATATATATATATCCATCATTTGAAATTATTGGCTATATATTGTGTTTAACAACATTCTGTGAAGGAAATTACATATTTAACATTTATAAACTAAAATGGTTATGACTAAAGCTAATATCATTTTATGTATCTTAAACACAAATAATATCTAAATGCTTTTTGCATATATATGCAAAATAATATGTATGCATATGCATATATAAAATGTAGCTTAGGCATCACAGGAATAAATTATATTTTAAAATATATTATAATATAATATTTTTTTATATATAATACCATATATTTTAAAATATATTTACACCATGCACATTTCAAATTATTGGCTATATACTGTGTTTAATAACATTACATTTTTATGCACTAAAATGGCTGATTTATTTTCTTTCCATGACTAAAGCTAATATCTTAAATACACAAAATTAAATAATATCTAAATAATTTTTGCATAATTGGAAAAAAAAATACAATTTGGAAATGACACACAAAAATATTCTGTAATATTTTCCTTGATTTTTCTTCATTTAAGCTCTTTAAAGCTCTTCATTGACACTTGGGTTTAAAAAAAAATAAAAAAAATAAGCCATAAATTTAAAATTGATATCAAGTTTTTATGATGGTGTAACAAAATGAAAAAAAAAAACCATAAAAGCACCCAAAGTTGAACACAACAACTGTGTCTAAAGTGTGTAAAGACTCATGTGGCATTCATAGCACCATATCTAACGGCAACAAGCTACGGATGCAGAATGTGGGACTCTTTATTGGATAAGTGGAGTCCCTTTGTGCTTTTGAACTGCAGATAGCCCGTTGGGATCTTAATCACTGGCTTTCGGAGGTAACCAGTGTTCAGAGGAAAAGGATAAAGAAGCCGCAGCTATTCAAGGAGCTGTTGATCTAGACCTCATTGTTCTCACCGCTATGGCTTGGGTAAGCAAGGTAAATAAATGGCAAACAAAAGGCGGTGCTTCACAGCAAAGCGGGCTCTGTGGGGGGTTCACGGGCCAAGGCCTGAGCCTCCATTATGAGTGCCAGTGCCAGTCGCACCTATGAGCGCTGCATGTCCCCGCTGTCCCTCGCCAGACGTCGGCTGACACACAGGCTCCAACACTGAAAACGGCACAATTAGCACTGTATTCCCCTGACAACACCTGTAAGAATACAGCTCAAAAACTGCTCATCATGGTCCTTATCATTTAGCAATTAGAAGTTTTTATTTGAACCATATACAAAGGTCACCAAAATTAGTTTTAAAGTCACCTAAAAATGTCTGAATGTCATTGCATTAGATGCAAAATATTACAACTAAGTTTTATCTGCAAAACTGACTCCGCAAGTGGTTCACCTCTAATCAACTGTTAAATGGATAAATGAAGCCAATTATTATTTATATATTTTTTGTAGTTTTTATTAGTATTTTTGAATTAGGTTATATTTTATATTTTACATTCTAAATTTACTTTAATTTATAGTAATTTTATAATTTATTTATTAAAAAATATTATTATATATTACTATGGCTATTAATTTAACTATTTAATTTGTTTTGGTTTCAGTTTTAGTTTTTTATTTATTTTCATTTTTAGTGCTTCGACTTATTTTAGTTAGTTGCCAATGCAACATTTCTAATTTTCAGCTTATTTCAGCTTTATTTTAATTCATGTTTTTCATTGTTTTAGTTTTAGTTAATGATAATAACCCTGGTATGAGGTCAGTTCTCCTGAAGTTCACGTAGGCATCCTAGAAGAGTAACCAAAGGTGTAATTCATCCAAATGAATGTGATCCACTAACATTTGAAAATCAAAAAGTCTCAGTATACTCGTGGTCTTGTATATCTTATCTGAACAGCATATCTTTATAATTATAACATATTGTGTATAATTTACAGTGTAACAGTTTTCTTTCGTTTTGTTTCTAAAGTGTATATTGTGCTATATTTGTAAACAAAAAAATTGTACTTGTTTTGATATTTTGTTACATAATGTAAAGACATTTCCTGTAGATGTTTAGAAAATAAACTTTCTTAAAACACTTCTGACACTCACTAGTTTATTTAATTTGTCCACTAGCAATATTCAAAAGTGGACATCATAGGAGGATGGCATTTAAAAACGTATTGATTACTTTAAAAAACTGAAAGCATTATTTCCACCACACACATATCTCAAATTATAATCTATATATTGTGATTAATAACATTCTGTGAAGGAAATGACTGATTAAAGACATAATAAAATGTCTGATTCCTTTGTTTTAGCAAGAACTAGCAATTTATATATCCTAATTAAATAACATCTAAACACTTTTGTATAATTTGACAAAAATAAAATTTAGAAATTACACGTAAAAACATTCTGTGATATTTACCTCGATTATTCTTCATTTTCTTCACACATCTTATATTTCATCTCAAGCTCTTCACTGACAGTTTTCTCCTTGATAAACAAGAACAACATTCGAAAACAAAAATATATATATATTACTATTATTTGTGTTCAGTATAACAAAACTGTGGTATATCCATATTTTTAAAATTGACAAACAATTTTCACTGTTTCAAAATAGTTTTTATAAAGTATTTTCACAGTTTATGATTGAAAGGGTTAAAACAACAAGATCTATACATAAAATGTATTTTAAAAAGCTTGAGTGTTGTAAAAATTTCTAATGTGACTTCTTATTTTTCATCAACAGTAAATATATTTATAACGTAACAAAATGTTTCCATTTCCAATATATGCTGCTCTAGTGAAATTTTTTATTCATCAAGGAATCCTGAAAAAACGTATTACGGTTTTTACAAAAATATTAAGCAGCACAATGAGAAATGTTTCCTGAGCAGCGAATCAGCATATTAGAATGACTTCTGAAGGGTCATGTGACACTGAAGACTGGAGTAATGAGCTTTGCATCACAGGAATAAATTACATTCAAATTTACATAAAATACATTAAATAATAAATGAATAAATAAATGCAGCCTTGTTGAGCAGAGACTTGTGACAGTAGTATATAGCAAAAAAAGAGTGCCCAAAGTAGAGCGTAAGAATTATGTCTAAATACTATTTGGGGTCACTGTACATTAATGTGGTGATGCTTACACAGAAGCTAATTATATTGAAGCTATTTTTATTAGCTAGGCTACAGGTTCCTATGAATTCCTTTCGTTTCAGGGTTTATATTTCATTAAAACTGCATTCAGCTCTTAGCAAGTTGAGGAACAAGCACAAATGTCATTAGTCTTGCCTTAGGCAGCTTCTATCATATCACTCCTTCTATCAAATCACCATTTAAAGAGATTACGATGCTACCTGTGGGGGCTGAGCATGTGGCTAGTATATAGTTAGGAAGCCTTTATTTGTCAATTACATTATCGAACCAATGTCAGGGGACTAGGCTGTGCCATCTGGTGCTGGTGCCAGAGTGGTGAAAATCACAAATATGAGTGCCAGAAAAGAGTCATGTGACCACACATAGGCATATGCACTGGCATGTTAGAAGTGCAGCTAAAAATAGCTAATGAAGACATCTGGACATATTCAGCCTGATTTAGAATCTAACTGTTAAACACATTTTAAACTATCGCAAAGATCATTTGCCAAAAGTTTTAACAAAGCTATCGAAAATCTTCAAATGTGGAAAAGAAGCGGATCATTGAAATAATGACATAAATGCAATGTCTTTTATCCAAATGAAAAGTTTCCGCAGATGGCGGAGAAGTAGTTTGCAAAAAAGCCATTCACTTTTATACAGAGCCGTCTAATTGAGAACAAATTCACTGATTTAGAAGAGACCATGACGAAGAGACGAATTCAAATTCCTGCACGTGTGGCTGGAAACTTGGGCTTGGGCTAATAAACAACCACCTAGCAACTGCCCAAAAGACCCTAGCAACCACATAGCAAACACTACAAACTTATAACACCTTAACAACCACACAAAAGCCCTGGCAACCACCAACAACATTCTACTTTGGAGTTTTACAAAAACATAACATTCCTAAAGTGTGAAAAATGGGGAAAAGTTTGAGGTGTTATATATATGATGGGTATTTTATTTCGATAGTCCACCTTCAGTATTGGGTAATCTGGATTACACAGTCAGATTCCAAAAAATAAGTACTCGTAATTACATTTTATTACATTTTAAAATACTCCTAATCAGACTACAGCTACTTTACTTTAATATTTAAATGATATTCACAAAACAGCAATCAATTATTCATAATTTATTGATTCTCCTTAATTGTTCTATTCCATCTCTTAAATTTTCCTTTCTAAAACAGCCTATCGCTTATACATTCAGAACGCCTTCCAGTTTTGTGGACATTCACTAGTCAGGTGGCTATAATTACACAAAAGTGTCAGCCGAACCTCTTTCACCTAATATATTTAATTGATGTACCCCCTGAGATTTTAAGGTAATAGGTTAATAATTAACACAATTGCATGTTCACAGTTCCCTGACACTGGTTAATGGTCACATGACATGCAGGTAAACAAATATTTCATCTTCTCTTTGTATTTTTATATCAATATGGTACAAGATTATCCTATTTCATTCAATGTGATAAACGAGTGAGGTGAAAAGTAATCTAAAAGTAATCAAAAAGCAGTCTGATTATGTTACCTAAAATGTGTAACGTAATGGATTATGTTTCTAACTATAATTTTTGTCATGTAATTTGGGATCAGTAATGGACTACGATTTGTAAGTAATCTACCCAGCTCTGTCCACTGAATGTTAGACATTCTGCTGATTATAAGTAACCTCGCAGCTACATGTCAACTTACTCTCATTAGACTATTAGTAGACTGTTAGGTCTTAAGTTAGGGTTAGTAGAATAATTTGACATGTAGTTGCAAACTTCAGTAGTCAGCAGAATGTCTGCTGGGGAGCATCAAAATAAAGTGTTAGTTGACAGTTTTTTATAGTTAGTAGAATGTCTAGGGTGGACTATCAAATAAAGTGTTACCTGTGATTTATTACATTAAAGGATGCATGCATTTGTATATATGATTTCAGTAACTGCTTTGTGTCTAATATGGTGCACAACAGGTTTGTTTTACATATAAACTGCCCAGCTGT
Organism: Tor tambroides; assembly: GCA_021397915.2. NCBI lineage: Eukaryota > Metazoa > Chordata > Actinopteri > Cypriniformes > Cyprinidae > Tor > Tor tambroides. The sequence continues at coordinate 64,436 of JAFVLL020041848.1, read as the reverse complement.
ACTAAAATCCACAATCAGAACTCAGACGAATTAGTGCAAACATCCTCAATATCTTTTAAATTAGAGTTTAAATAAAATGAAGAAAAGGGAATCATTTGCACACATGAACTGACACAAGTGCTCACTGAACCCTCCATAATAAGGGTTTGCACGGGTGACAGTGGCTTTGCTCATCTCACACCCTCATTTTAGCTGAGTAAAAAAATAAATAGAAAGAGCTTTGTTTGACAGAACAAAAGTCGTCTCTGGAAATTATGAAAATGCACAGAAAAGGGAGTTCCCTTCTCTTCCAACGCACCATCAATCATCCCCAACTCTCAGTGTCCATTCCAACGCAATCTATGTGCATTTGGGAGTGGAGATGTCAGTCAAAGTGCCCGTTCTGTTCATCTGTCACTTTAAGAGTAATTGCTCTGTCTGTCTACTTTTGCATTCTCTTTGACAACTTTTTAATATATCATCTCTGAAAGAATCAAAAAATGAAAAGCCCACCTCGTTACACGCCATCTGCATTTGCTCCCCTACAACGTGGAATCGGCGCAAGTCCGGGGGGAAGCCGTCCACCCGAACGCCCGCCCGCCTGCTCGCCTTTGGCCGAGTGTCACACGGCCCATTGAGAGGATTTATGCTTGTGTACTTTATTTTGTTTTGTATAAACAACGGCGCTACGCACTACCTTTATCGGCTGCGGCGCGTTCTGATTATTCCTCCCTAAAGTCCTCCCATCTGTCCCCGATTCTGCAGCCCGAGCCTCTTTCAGAGGCCTGACAGGGAGTAGCGCTGGAAAAGAGTAAACTGGTAGGGGGCCCTCATTTCACACCAACCCTCGATTGTGCCCTTCCGAAGCAAAGCACTCTTCTATAGCTTTTTGATAGGCTTTCAATCCCAGCCCCACTGACAAGGTTTTCTTTAGGAGGAGTAGGAGTTGTGGCTTTTTTTGGCTCTGGGGTAGGGGGGCTTACCGCAGAGACTTAAGGGAGAGCAGAGGTGATTTCTTCGGGGAGGGGGGCCGCCGGTGGAAAGGAAAAACTGCAGCAGATGGGGCTGATTGTGCTCCCTACGCAAATTAAGGAGAGAGACATCTGCAGCCGCAACATACTGGTGGTCCGAGGCAATTAAGGCAGGGGTACGAGGCGAAGGAGGGGGGAGCGCAGGACAGAGGAAAAGACAGTCCTGCCTGCCGGTGCATAGAGATGAAGTCAGGCTCACATTACAATGAGCCGGGCTACAATAGAGGGAGCCGTCCAAGTGGAGATGGGGGGAACGAGCGGGGGGTTGAAGATTAATGTACGGAGAAGCCGGCAACAACACTTTGTGCAGCCAAAATAAGAGGTGGGGCCTTCGGGGCTGAATTGAGCCCGAGTTATAAAGTGTGTCCTTTTCTGCTGTCTTCCCCATTTGAGGCCTGAGGTCATTTACAGAGGTGACAGCTTAGACGTGCACTGCTGTGGATTTAATGTGGAGCGTTTTCCCCCATTTTTCTCCCCACCCGTCCCCCTTCAGCTCTGGAGAGTTGACGTGACAAAGCGGGGTCATCCCCAGGATTAGACCCCTTTAACGTTGCCTTTATTTATCGACTGGGTGCTGAGGGGGAAATGCGGGCCGAGGAAAGAATGCTGGCGTGGTGTTTACAGGCTCATCCCTCCGGGGATATATGTGTGCAACAATGCCATCCACATGCGGATTTGCATAACTCGGGCGCATCTAAACAGGCTCAAGTTGTTTTAAATAACTGGGGCAACTAACAGGATGCAATTGTTTTGTGGGGGACGTTCGGTCTTCGGATAACTAAAGACGAATCGTACTCTCATTAGCGCGCACGCATGCCGGGATCGTGAAAAATGTGCAGGTGCTCTGATACTTTTTCAAGGTCTCATATGGATAGCAAACAAATTCACTTGTTTGATGGTTAAGGGGCGGTCGCACATAAAACGGTCGTGATACGACATCATGCTCAAAGGCTTCTTTTTAAAAAACATAACAAAAAATAATAAATCAAAAATATAAAAATCTACACTCTTGTTTACAAAGATTGTTTTACAAGAAAATGCTATTTCAGTTTTTTTAATTCAATGTGAAACTTGCTGTTTCTTTGTAATTATTTGTGAAACTTACTAGCAATTTCTGAGTACAAAAAAAAGATGTAAATCAGCTAAGAGGTTGTGTCGTGACGTATTGACCATATTGGTCACATGTCTTCATGTGACACAAATTTGCAGGTCAGAGTTCACCAAACTTGAACTCTGGAACACAGCAAATTGTGAAACTTCTTCACATGAACTTGAATTTTTACCACAATTTGCATGCATATGAATGGAAGTGAGTGGAACGAAATGTGTAGTGTGACCACCGCTTTATACATCTTACACTCACTTCTTAAACTGCATTATTGTTATACTGTAGGTGCATTCAGTATTGTCATCATCAAGAGTTTTGCCCAAAAAAAAAAACAGAAAGAAAAGTATACTGAAAATTATAGGCCAGTTGCATAAACATAGCCAGTATGTGAAGACTGTGTCTTAAGAAATTGTTTGTTGAAAACAAATTAGATGACTAATTTTTAAGACTAGTCTAAGCAGTTTACGCAACTGACCCTATGTTTAAAATCATGTGACATGATCAGTAGTCAGTACCCTCATAAAAGCGATTTTAATTTACGTCCAGGTCATCTGCCATATTGAGATCACATGACCAACTAAGTACTACTTACTTTATCTTATGAACACCTTGTTAGACACTTTTGCTCACAGAATTTAATCATTGTCTGACTGCCACTGCTGTTTTTCTAAAATGGCACTGGTAACTGAAAACTTTTGCTTTTTTCACAAGCCCAAGGTGACTTGAGTTTCTCCAAGAGTTCAACATTTTCTCAAGGGTGTAGAATTTATTCGGGATGCTAGGGACATGTCCTTACCAATATCTAGCGACTACTAAATTGTCCTTAGCAATAATTTCGATCAAACAATAATATGTAATGTAACCACTGTTGTTGTAATTTCAGCCTTATCTGAAAAAGGTCATGCACTTTCAAGGATGTACATTTAATACATGTGTGGAGTAAGAACATATAAGGTAGCTGACAGAGCCGGCGCCAGGGCACCTCCATCGGGGGGGCCATTTGAATTTCTAGGGGGGGCACAAATCACGACGGGGTTCGGGTGGGAAGCGTGCAATCTGTGATCGCGTGCAGTTGCTGACGCTCGCTAAAGCGTGCAATCGCTTTCTTATGTGCGCTGTTTTATCGGTTTCACTTTCGCTTTCGAAATCGATCACATTCAGCAAGGAGGGGAGAGGATGGAAAGGGGGGGCACAGTAACTCGTTTGGGGGGGCACGGCCCGCGAATGCCCCCCCTTGGCGCCAGCCCTGGTAGCTGAAGTGTTTAAAACATACATGCACAGTTCAGCTGAATGATAAATTTAACCTCTTTAACTTTATGTTGTTAAACTGAATGTACAAAGCAAACTGTTAGCTGAAATATCCACAAGAAAAATAAAAAATACTGCAATAAGAGTGTGTGGTTTATCTGTCAATTAGACGCACGTGAAGGTTGTGTTCATTAGTACAGTAACAGTAGGGTCCCGGGTGAATTTTCTGTCAGAATCATCATTGGTCCAATTCATTTTTAATATTCAAATAAAATAAGACCCAGTGCTCTGATGCTGCTATAATGTTGTTGGTTTCACATAATCAAAGTGGTGCAATTATTGTCTGATGAATATGGTAACATAAAAAGCTCTCTTTATGAATTATGAATATGTTAGCAATCATAGCTATAAATGTAGCATAAGTTTGCTACAATAGCAATAAACTTTGCAAGACATGAATCCGTGGACAAAAGTCTATCATAAATACGAAAATGTTGGGGTAGTTGGATGGGGAGGGAGAGGTGTCGTCTGCTGTTAGACCCTTGTCAAAATCAAACCTTCACCCTAGCTGTTTTGTGTTTATCTGCTTGTCATAGCTTGTCATATTAATGGAATGTTTTCACTATATACCTGAATATGTTCGTAGATTTGTGTTGGATTTTCGACGTGGAAAGCTGGAAATACGGATATTGTAAACATTTTTTTTTGTTGTTGCTTATTTTCAGTTCATGTCAGCAAAATAGCCAGCTAAGCCAGTAGTAGCACTGACAGTGTCGTTAAACATGGCTGAAAGTGGAAAAAGCAGAGGAACAGACAACGATTCAATTGAGTGAGTCATTTGCGCTGGAACCGCTCCGATTGATTCAAACTTAAACTCGATTCACTAGCAAAAACAGATCAAAAGAGCATTTCATTTTCGACTTTCGACATGCTTATAATGATTTTAAAAAGCACGCAGTGAAGGGTCAAACGGAGCTTTTCGAAACTCCGAATCAGTTAAACCATTGCGTCGCAAAATGATTCACTGTTTTGAAGCGCTCCGATCGGTTCGCGAATCATTTGATTCAGATCGGAACTTCAGAGCGGGTTTGCAAATCTTTTGATACAGGTCAAAAGTCTATCATAAATGCGAAAATGTTGGGGTAGTTGGACGGGGAGGGGGTGTTGTCTGATGTTGTCCCCACTCCCCACCAATGTCAAAATCAAACCTATGCTCTAGCATTTTCTAATGGATTTTTTTAAAAATCCAAAGTTGTGTCTGTGTATATTATTTAATGGACCTGACGTCAAATGAACCAACAATGAACAATTAACAAAGATAAAGTATAAATACTGTAACAAATGCACTGCTCATTGTTACTAAGTTACTTTATGCATTAATTAAACTTAACTAATGGGACCTTATTGTAAAGTGTTACCATATTTATAATGAAACATTTCAAAATAGAAGCATTTTCTCTAGTGCTCTCAGACTTATGGACCCCATTGTATTTTGTTGTTATGATCACTGTCGTCCAAAATCAGTCTGACTGTACTCCAGGGTCATATTAAATGAGTGTTAAGGGTTTGGTTTGTGACCATTGGATTCAAATCCTAATTGCCAGGCCGAAGGACAACTATAATGGCGGTTATCTGAGAGGCTCCCTCGTCTTTGAAGAAATGCTACTCAGACAAAGGTCCCAATTACACCCAATTGTCCTGGGGCTCAGAAACAGGCACCGTGTCCTCAAGACTGAAACGAGATCCCGTTCTGTGGTAAGCCTGCGGTTTCTTCACCTTTTTGTAGCTTCTATCTCTCCATTGGGTCAGACACCTCCAAAAACACTGTTAAATGGGCGTAGAGTCCCCCTTCAGATTCACACTGAAGGAGTCTGCTTTCAAAGACACACTAGAGGATCCTTTTGAAGAGCGAGCGGCCCGAGGTTACTCATCCATGGACTCAATGAATCCTTTCAGAGTGGGGTACTCATACACAGACAGACTCAACAATAAGTGTTTGCTCACAAGAGGGTGCCCAGTGCAAGAAGACCGAGCTGTGTCATCACTCGACAACTGTCCGTCATCTCAACATTTGCTTTCAAACAGAAAGAAACACTTGAAAATTTGAGACTAGTCAAGCATTCCAACAGTTTGACTTCACTGCATCCAGATATAACCATGATTTTTTGGTCACATGAGCATTAGATTGACAATCTCGACAACAAATCCTCATATAATCTGCTTTTTTGTACAGAAGGAAGTACAGAAGTGACACATCGGAACAAAGGCCCGCTAAGGATCTTCTAGACTCCAACATTGTTCGGCTTGCGGCCCGAGCAGCTTGCATACAACTTCATGATTTAGAGCTTTTTTTGTCCTCTTGTACTCGAAGAAGGACTAAAACCCCGAGGATATTTTTCCTCCTGCTTTTGGAGGAGCTGATGTTTCTTATAATTGTTCACTGAAGTGAATCAGCCACCACAAAACACTGCAGCACATTGAGACCACTAGCAGAGGGCACAGGGAAGGTGACGAATTGGCAGTGAGAATGAACTTAATCCCCTAAGCTCTTGTTGGGGCTTGTCTTTGCTGTCCCTTCTTCCCTAGAAAAGACCCCGAACGTACAAAGCAACTCAAACAAGAGCTCCCACTCTGAGCCTGCTGAATGCTCACTGAAAAGAAAAAAAAAAAGGTCCTGGTACATATCTGTGCGTTCTGCCAACTGTGTGGGGAAGAAGCTTACAGCTGCAATTTTTCTGTCAGATTTGGAAGTGGCAACATTAGAAAACCAATGCTGGAAAAAATCATCAAAACCTAACATGCATATGTAAATACTTCCCTGAATATAACACAAACCAGCTCCTGAAACAATACAACTTTTTTGTTCTTCAGTAAATTAAGATTTTCTTTCTTCAACAGGTGAAAGCGGTGCTTTGCCTTCAGATAACAACAAATGTTGATCATCAGCTTCAAAAGGTTTACCAACTTTGGAACATGTCTAAATATACTTAAGAACCCTGATTTGTCTGATTTTGTTACTTTATAACAATAACAGTAAAACATCAAAATAGACATTTATACAATTAAAGAGATATTTGTATAGATTTATAATAAAATGAAATAATAAAATAAATTAAAATAAAATAAAATAATAATGGGTAACAGGATTGCAAATGTAGCATAAATTAAGCTCACTAAATAGTGGTTAGCTTGGGACCAAACGTTGATCTGTAGTTATTGAGAAAATGAGGGTCACACTTTATTTTAAGGTCCAATTCTCATTATTAACAAACTAATAACTACAACTTTTGCATCGGACTCCTAATTTGCCACTTATTAATACACTGTAAAAAATGATATGATGAAAAAGTCATGACAACTTATGTTTTAAAGTTACTTTAACTCATAAAAATAAGTTAAGCACACTGTAAAAAGTTTTCACCCCTTTCAACTTAAAAACTTAAGTTTTGTGGCTGCCTTAAAATTTTAAGTTATATCAACTTAAAAGCACAAGTCATATCAACTCATGATTTTAAGTCTTGCCTAGTGCATTAGTGATGAACACCTGCTGTTATTGAGAATTACAGAGGATCAGATGTTGATGTTTTATTGGTTAAAATGATGCCACCATCATGGAGATCAGTGTTTGCTTTAGTTGGGCTCTTGACCCTTCTACTAATTTAAAGTTATTTGTTTCTGAGCAATTGCAATATTGTTTCACAGCAAACATTTGCGTATTTGGGCATTGCTGAACCAGAAGCTGGAAATAGCAGATTATCTTACTTTTCAGCTTATAACTCATTTGAATAAGCACCATGAAGGTGTCTCTCTTTGGTGTATTGACTGACAGTCAGCTATTAAAGAACTGCGAAAAAAAAATCATCTGAAATAAATGCCACTGTAATGCTTAAATATTGAAAGAAAAAAAAAAACTGCATTAATGTTGGGCTTTTAGACATGAACACTTATCATACGATCCTCAACAGTGGTGACAATAATTATTCATACTGCAGTGCATGATGGGAGTTTTTACTATGTTCTTACCCAGCATGCATTGCAGCATGAAACATTTTGTTGACTGTCACCATTGTTGAGATTCATATGCTGGTTCTTGATGTCTGTGTGTGTCTAAATAATACTGGCGCTCAAATTTTTATATACATTACACACAGTAGCTTTAGAATTAACACGTTCTTTGCCTGCTGTAGTTTCACAAGGTTGATTGTTCAAAATCGAAACATATCAATGAAAAAAAAAATGTATATATAGTATTTTGGATGTAACCAAGCAAGCTCATGATGATTATATAGTCAACAGCTGCTCATTGTACAGCACTGATCTCTCTGTTTTACAACACCACATGTATTGCTACAGAGACAGATCTAACACAGGAGTCAAGGGTCAAGAGCCCAACTAAAGCAAACACTGATCTCCATGATGGTGGCATCATTTTAACCAATAAAACATCAACATCTGATCCTCTGTAATTCTCAATAACAGCAGGTGTTCATCACTAATGCACTAGGCAAGACTTAAAATCATGAGTTGATATGACTTGTGCTTTTAAGTTGATATAACTTAAAATTTTAAGGCAGCCACAAAACTTAAGTTTTTAAGTTGAAAGGGGTGAAAACTTTTTACAGTGTAGTTAGTAAGGTAGTTATTAAGTTTAGGTATGGGGTGGATTAAGGGATCTAAAATATAGTCCTGCAGAATAAGGCGTTAACATGTGCTTTATAAGTACTAATAAATATCCAGTATATGCTAGTAATATGCATGCTAATTTATAATAATAGTGAGAATTGGTCTTTAAAATAAAATGTTACCAAAATGAGTAACTGAAATAATTTAGTAAACGCATCGAATAATTCTTGTAACAAATACATGTGGGATTTGTGCTTCTAATGCTTAAAAAAATCATAGGTCATGGAAAGTGCCTCATATTGCCAAATCCTAGTCAAGCGTTTGATTTATAGAGGAACATTCAAATGTCACAAAGATTGTATTTTCCATGAAATTGGTGACATTTAATTGTTAGTAATCTCGTAAAAGGGTTCAGTGTCTTACAACTTCATGAAAACCCAGCTTCAACTTTTAGTTATGCAGGAAATGGCCCTCAAAACCTTTTTTTATGAGTCTCAGCCATTTCCCAAAACATAATCAAATCCATATCATCAGACATCATGATGACAATAATATACTTTTTTTCACTTACGCTAAACGGAACAATTAATTGCTACAAATAAAGCCAATATTGGACCGATTTGGAAGAGAGAGATTATCTTAAAGGAAATGAGAGGCATCTCCTTCATGACAAGGTTACTTCAGAGGTGTCTAGTTGAAAGCATGGATAATAAGATTACTCGTAAAGTTAAATCTCCCCAGAAGACACTTTTGATTGACTGATCTTCAGCCAGGCCTACATGCTTGCTCTCATAACCAAACATAATCCTGTTTAACTCAAATCATTTCCTTAACCACACCTGAAGACTCAAGTCAAAACCTCAAACCTATTTATATAGTAGTTTTACCCTAAATATATGTCATATATGATACTATCTTGATAATGATGCTTCTGCATTCATTTTTACACACAGGGATTTAGTATAAACCAGTGAAAATCTCAATTAGCTAAAAGCACAATTGAATTAAAAACATTTAAGCACACATGAATGAAATTAATCAAAATGCAAGACTTTTTATGCTATAATTTATAATATTATGTGTTGCATATCAATCGATTGCATATCGATTTTAGCATTAAATAAAATGGACAATTCTATACAATAGCAGTAATGAATTCAGCACAGTAGTAATGCTTCATATTTGGATAATCTATTTTTAAAAAGGACCAAAAACAAATTATACTTTATTCATTGCAGAAAAAAAAAAAATCATTAAAACACAAAGAACCAAAGAATAAAAAAATCAGGGTAAAAACAGATTTATTTTGTTATGAACTTTATAGAACTGTACATGCCTTTAATAAATGCCTGTAAAGAGGAGTGAAAATCCGCAGTGAAATGCTTTAGATTGTCAGGACATTGTGTGCTGTATCTATACTGCCCTCTACTGTTACAGTCCAAACTCAACAAACTGCCTTTATCCTTCTGATAGTGCTCCTTCACACTGAGAAATATGAGAGTGATTCAAATAGTCTATATAAATAAATTAATAAATATAATACACTGTATACATATAAAAGATGAAGTGAAATGCACCCATACAGTAGTCATTTAATCAGGCTGCAGTCCAGGAATATCAATGTAAATGTTTGCACTAATAAGACCACTGATTATGTATTACAGACTGCACATGCTTTGCTTTTCATGCATTTCTTACTGTTATACTGAACATGTAATGTTACTGAGCCAAGAAATGTATTTCAAAAAACAGTTATGAAATGGAACTGAAATGCATTTCATCTTTAGGTACAAATAATACAACAATAAAATATAATAATGATTAAAAAAAAAGTGATTTTTTTTAAAAAAATGATGAGAGGTCGGTCAGTTTTAGTGTAACAAGTCAACAAATGCACAAGCCAAAACAGATTTACCCAATTTATACAAAACAATTATAGCACAGATTCACAGATTTTAATTTCAGTGACTGCTTTGGCACAATACTTCACGTTAATAAACCAGTCGGCTTAATAATGGATTCTTACTAGCCAATTTCAAACAGACACACGTGGCAATTTAATAATAGCAATTTCAAGTTCCAAAGCATTGATCTAGTCTCTAAGCTCAGGTGAGATTCTCATGCTGCTCTTCAGACTCTGGTTTCTTGCAGAACATGGTGGAGAGTTCCTGTAACAGCAGTTCCTGTTGGGGGCTACATGATCTGTGGGACCTGTGCCTACCTGGGACGTGCAGGGAGTCAGCGGGCTCCTCCTGGCCCAGAGTGTCTATTGATTCTCCAGAGGATAAGAGCGAGTGCACTGGGTTTGACCTAACCATGCGATCCAGGGAGGCGGCCTTCCTCTGTCCGAGGCTGACGGGCCGTGCTGGCACCTCCTGTGTCTCTGCGTGAGCGCTGGACAAGAAACTAGTTTCCAAAGATTTCAGCACCTGCAGACCGAAGTCGCCCACCTCCTCATACAAAGGCTCGGGGCTTTCAATGCGCTCCTCAAACGAGTCCTGCTGCACCTTCATGGGCTGAGAAGGAAAAAAGAAAAAGACAATGGCAGGGCATACCAGGGGGTCAAAAAGATATCTGTAGTGGATTTTAAATGACAACACTTAATTGCACTGGGCTAAGCCTTTAAACCAATAACACGACAGGCCATACAGTAACTTTAACACAGTTATGAAACAAAAAACACTATATAAAGGCTGAATTCAAATCAAAATAACAGCAAAATGATGATAAGAGAACCCAATATTCAAAAAATAAGTCTAGTGATAATAATCATATTAACTTTTATCACAAATAACGTAATTTGAACCTTGATAATAATAATAATAATAATAATAGTTATAATTATAATATAATTTATTATTATTATTATTATTATTATTATTATTACTGTTGTTGTTTTATGACATTAGATTTTTATGCAACTACATATGAATCTTATAATATTACACACACACACACACTATTATTATTATTATTGTTGTTGTTGTTGTTGTTGTTGTTATTGTATACTACAACTATATTGAGTTTTATAATAACTATAATAATAACAATAGTTGTAGTATACAATAATATAAAATAATACTAATAATACTAATAATAATAATAGCATTATTATTATTATTATTATTACTGTTGTTGTTTTATGACATTACATTTTTATGCAAGGACATATAACAAAAATAATAGTGAATATACTATTATATGAATCTTATAATATTACACACACACACACACACACACTATTATTATTATTATTGTTATTATTATTATTATTATTATGTTGTTGTTGTTGTTGTTGTCGTCATCATGACATTTGTTTTTATTAACTTAGCAATTTTATTAAATTTTATTAAATCAGCAATAATATAGTGAATACACTATTACATAAAAGTTATATTACACAATAATAATAAAAATAATAATTTTATATTCTACTATAACTATATTGTCTTTATTATTATTATTAGGTAATTAATTATCTTTTAATTATCTTAACTCATTATTGACTATAAATGAATCATAATATAGTGAATATACTATTACAAGAAGCTCAAAATAATAATAATAATTTCATATACTACTATTATTATGTTATGTGTTTATTATTATTAATTATTGTTGTTGTTGTAGTATGGCATTACATTTTTTATTAACTAAAAAAATAAATAAAATAGTGAATATACTATTACATCACATTTAAAATAACATAAAAAAATAACAATAAATGTAATAAATATTGTGTTAAATAAATAAATAAATACTATCTGCTATTTTACAGCAGCTTTGAATGTATAGCTCAACCAGTCAGACCAACCTATAATGCTATGTTTTTATAAAATACAAGTAAGCTTATGAGCTTGTATCCTTGCAAACACAAATGTGTGCATCCAAAGCAAATCAATCTTCTGAATTAAGATAATAAAAACTACATCTCAGCCATACGGGCGTTAGGTTCCAAACACACTAGCGACTGTCATCTCATGAAAATATCTAATCTGCTAGATATCTGATTAGATGATCTACCAATATGCGAACAAAAGAAGTATTTGTGGTTAGCGGGACATAAACAGACAGGGATTCGCCCCCCAAAATGTTCTAAACAAATTACTTCCTTTTCTGAGTTGAAACTTTTGTCTCAGTATCAGAGCGACAACATCAAGATAACTGGCGAATACATTGAGGACAAAAGCATGAAGCCTTCAGACAATTTGCTCGCGAAAGCTTTTGGGCTGGGACACACCAGAAGCTGCAGCATTTTCCCAAAACACAAGAGGTGAAGCGAGCTCCCTGCCCTCCCTCAAGGCTACAGTTGCAGAACAATGCAGTAGAAGCATTCTTCCTCCAAATGCATCCTGTCATATCAGGAAACCCTGCTTCCCAACAGGAATGAGGGGAAGGACTGAGGAAGTCAAAGGGAATTCCTCAATTAAGTATAGGCTCTTTTGTAAAGCACACTCTTAAATTTTGGAGCGCTTGTTAGACGCAGAAGTCATCTGATACTTTCCAAACCTCCTACTTTTTCATTTTGAACAGCTACTGTAATCAGAGTAATTGTGACTGATTGTGTTGAAGAAATGGCAACAAAACTTGTATGCAAAGGTGTGAAACTGAACGTTAAAGGAATAGTTCACCCAAAAATAAAAATGCACTCACCCTCAGGCCATCCAAGATGTAGATGAGCTTGTTTCTTCACCAGAACAGATTTGGAGAGATTTAGCATTACATCACTTGCTCGCCAATGGATCCTCTGCAGTGAATGGGTGCCGTCAGAATGAGAGTCCCAACAGCTGATAAAAACATCACAATAATCCACAAGTAATCCACACCACTCCAGTCCATCAGTTAACATCTTGTAAAGCAAAAAGCTGTTTGTTTTTAATAAACAAACCAATAAGTAAGTTTTTTGTTGTTGTTTTTTTAACTTTAAACTATCACTTCTGTCCAAATCACCAGTCCATAATCCATAATAATGCTTCCTCCAGTGAAAAAATCCATTGTCCTTTCACATCAAAATCCACTCATATATTTGTTTAGAAATGTTTTCACTTAAACAGTGCTTGTTCGGTGCATATTTCTCTCCTTATTCAGACGAGACAACTTTTTCACTGGTGAACGCAATATTATGAATAGAGGACTTGTGATGATTTGAAGTTAAAAATGTTATTACAATGTAGCAGCTTTTCACTTCACAAGACATTATGGATTACTTGTGGATTATTGTGATGTTTTTATCAGCTGTTTGGACTCTCATTCTGACGGATTACAGTGATGTAACACTAAATTCCTCCAAATCTGTTCACATGAGGAAACAATCTCATCTACATCTTGCATGGACTGAGGGTGAGTAAATATTTCCCAGATTTTCATTTTTGGTCAAACTATTCCTTTATAGTCATTCTTACATGAATCTGCAGATAAAAAGACATACTTACAAAGAACATTGAGAGAGCCCTTCTGGTGTGGAGCTTTCTCTGCAAAAATACACAAAGACAAACAAGTTAAGTCTCAAAGCAAAGACCAAGTGAGCGTTACATGCACTGAACCACTAGAGGACGCCACAGTGTTGTACCAGAGTCTGATTGGCGGAGAGCATGGTGGAGTTGGTATTGCTCTCCTCTCCTCTGATGGGCACGAGCGGCATGGTGCCAAACTTCTGCTTGGAAATGTCAGAGGAAGAGTGCCGTCTCATCACAGGTGGGCGCAAATCATCATTCTGAGGGAGGACGTTAATGTTCATTTACAGCTCTGAAATGTCAATAAACGTTCAGATTTGTTCAATTTAAAATGCTATACCTGTGCTTTTAGTAAATTAGTCATCCAGTCCCATAACTCAGTCTCACAGGAACAGCTGAGGTACCTGTGAGGTCAAGGAGAGTGATTATTGCTCACTACGTAGCTATAAATAGACACTTTTTATAAAGCTGTACAATGCATTGTAAAGAAATGTATAATGCTTTCAAGTGTATTCATACTTATTTCCTATAATAAACATTATTGCAGTCACACTTTAGTTTGTAGACTAATTCTCACTATTAACTATGACTTTTGCCTCAATAAACTCCTAATTTGCTGCTTATTAATAGTTAATAAGGTAGTTGTTAAGGTTAGGATTAAGAAATCTAAAATGGCAGAACATGCTATTAAAATGTGCTTTATAAGTACTAATAAACAGCCAATATGATAGTAATACGCATGCTAATAAGCAACTAGTTAATAGTGAGAATTGGTCCTTAAACTAAAGTGTCACCATTATTGTTATACTTTTGCATAAATATTTATTTATTCAAGGTACCTTTAAAGAGTAATATGCATTCTAACACACATACATCACATGCTATACCATGAACTTGGCAGTAAACCATGCATTTGCATTATAAACGCTACAAACATATATACATTTAAAAGTCTGAGGTTGCAAGATTTTATGTTTTTTTTAAATGTATGGTATAACACAAATAAATAACACTTACAATTGCTGTTTATCCAGCATCACTGTTAATCCCCATCTGCAAGTAAACATGCTTGTTATTTAGAGTTATATCAAGTTCACTGATAAAAAGAAGCTTATTGTGGAAAGTGCATCTCACTTTGTTGGTGGTTTTAACTTCTTTCTGATCCCCATGTAAATCTTCAATGTTTTCAGTTGCCACTCTTTCTCAGGCTTGTTGCTCTGTGATGTAGGAAAGCTGCTTTTAGTTTGTTTTTGTTTTTTTCCCAGTTTACTTCCTTCTCATTTACACAGAATCCTCTAATGTGCTGTAATGTAGAAGGTGGTGATGAACTGTATACATACTTTTTTGTCCTTCATCAAGAGTAATCTGTGGTCTTTAATTTGGAATGATCGCTCCTGGAATTTGTTCCCCTGCAAGAGCTTGGGTGGCTCCTCCCGACACTTCAGCACACCAGACTTCACTATCTCACTCTTATAGGCTGCAAGCCACAACACAGAGATACAACAGATACAAGGTCAACAACCAACAACAATGGAGCTGTATTATTTTGTACAATTTTGCAACAAAGTATACAGTTGGTGTTTTTCTCTAAACTGAAAGTTTGATGAAATCAATATGCTTTCACCTGTGAAAATGTCTATAGCTTCTCCTCTAGGCACTTTCTTCACCACCAGATACGCTGAGCTGGGATCGGTCATTTTACACCACTGTAGAGCTTGCTCCAGAACCTTCTCTTTGGGGTGAAGAGGTCTCTCTGTGGAAATGACATCCTGCATTTATCTATTGTTTCTCCCGGCCTTAAAGAACACTGTTTCCACTGCAGTGTCTAATTAACTTTAGTAGTGGCTGAAGTGAAATTGCGTTTGAATGAATTAGTGTGCATTTTGTTTTTACCAAGCTCTCCTTCCTCAATGGCTTCAAAGGTCATCCACACGTCTTTTTCCCCTGCAGGAATATTTCTCATATACAGCACCTGATTGGTCAGCTCCTCAGCACACATGGTGGGAGACACCTGTGGGAGAGCCACACCAATAAAGCAGACTTTGACTTTGACTTTGACCAGAGGTTTGCATTAATGGTTTGAATCTGCCACCATGTGGCAATGCTGTGAAACAGCAACTCTCCGTCAAGCAAAAACATGAGTAGGAAATACAGAAAACTGCATTATATTTTTTGGTCGCACTTTATTTCAAGGTCCAATTCTCGCTATTTACAAACTATAAACTACAACTTTTGCCTCAATAAACTTCGAATTTGCTGCTTATTAATAGTCAGTAAGGTAGGTGTTAAGTTTAGGTATTGGGTAGGATTAGGGATGTAGAATATGGTCATGCAGAATATGTGCTGTATAAGTACTAATAAACAGCCAATATGTTAATAATAGGCATGCTAATAAGCAACTAGTTAATAGTGAGAATTGGTCCCTATAGTAAAGTGTTACCTATGTTTTTATTATATTCCCCAAATATGATCTACTTACTTTCAGAGTGATGCAGCAATCTGGTATCTTTTCTTCTAGATAAACTTCAATAATCAAGTCCCCTGCCTGTGAGAGCTGCAATAAACCCATAAAATATTAAAATTTAATTTTAAATATAATACTATAAATAAATACATATTTATAATAATACAAATTTATTTTTAAAACGTATAAATAAATCAACTTTTTTTTTACTCGACCTGTGTGTCTCTCCAAGTGGTTATCAAACTGATTTCCAGTTCAATCTGAGTTTGATGTTCTTCATCAATCTGATCAAACAACAAAAAGAAAACATTTAAAAAGCATCAAAATGATTCACATTTACATAAAAGTGCATTTCACAAAAAAGTACTGAAGTGTACAATGGTACTCCCATGTTTTTCGTATTTTTTGTACCACTGTAGTATCATAGTATTCAGTGATTTGCATGGTATTCAGAATTTATTCAGATACTGTACTACCGTAAAATCACCTGATATTAAAACTTCACCACGGTGCTACCACAGCACTCTTTTTGCTATAATATCATGTTACGAAGTTATTTACTTACATCAAATATATACAGGTAGTTATCGATGAGGTCTTCTATGATTTTGACCTCATGTTCACCTTTCCCATCAGTCTGAAACAGGCTGGGAGCAAACAGCAGAGACAGGTTTTTGGTGCACATCTGATTGAGATCAGCACACTTCTGCACCCTAAGAGAGAGGAAGAGAAAGCCATGTAAGAGCTGCTATAAATGAACAAAGACTAGACGTGGCTGAACCAGAATCAGAATGAAGACTCGCCTGTAGAGGTGACTGATGAGCGCTGCTAAAGTCGTTCTGTTGACCCGAGGTAAACCTCGAATCAGCTCTTTGTATCGGTCCAAACGCTGTGGCTTTTGAGGTATCTCTGCATATAGAATGAGAAATCACTGAGACAACTCAAACTCCAGCATGTTTGTTGTCAGCTATATGAATATTCTGGGTTGTTTTCAACTTCATGTTTATGGCTATAAAATCCAGTTTTTGTTATATACATTTAATAATACACGTATAATATGAAACTTACTGCATTACTGTTAAACCACTTCAATTCCTCAGTAAAAATCATTGAAAAAAGCTTGTTGCTTTACCTGTAAAATTGTCTAATTTGTCTTTTTCAGGTGGAAGCACTTCTGGTTGTGTTACCAATGCAATTTTTGTACTTTTGATTGTGATTATAAGTGTATTACAGTAAACATTTCCTTGTTTTTACAAAAGTTACACTACCATTCCAAAAGTTTGAGGTGGTGAGTAAGGTTTCTTTTTTTTTTTTTTGGAAAGGATGCATTAAATTGATCAAAAGTAACAGTAAAGACTTTTATAATGTTACAAAAGATTTGTAACATATGTAACACTGAAGACTGGAGTAATAATGCTGAAAATTCTGCTTTACCATCACAGGAATAAATTGCATTTTAAAATACATTCAAATAGAAAATACTTATTTTAAATTCTATATATTTCATTGTAGTACTGTTTTTACTGTATTTTTGATCAAATAAATGCAGCCGTTAGCATGCCACAGGTGCATTTCATATACATTATGCAGACCCATAATATTTAATTAAACTGCATATAAACATTCAAAGAAAGTTTACTGTACTAACTGGCAGCTTCCTTCCAGAAGGGGTGGAGATCAGCCATGAATATGGGATCATCAATCTCCCGAAAGAACCTTTTCAGTACATCCGTCACGTCCTCTATGAAGTTATCTCCAATACGGAGTTTCACATTGCGGGCGTCCTTACGAAACTCCTCCATCAAAAGCTTAATTCTGGACTTTGCACCATTTTTCCTGTATATACCCTCATGGCCCAGACCTGTGCAAGAGAGTTTCAATCATTCGGACTGCTGTATTAATGTTTTAGGTTTAGGCAGGGTGGAATGTCTTCAATACAAAGAACAGGGAAATGAGAAGTCTGTGTTCTCACCATACTGAGTTATAAAGGCAATGCAGCTGTCAACAATGATGGGGATGTCATTTCTGCTGAGCTGCTGATCTTTCAGGGTGTTCCCTTTCCCTCCTGCTGCCTTCTGAATGTCTGTGTACCACAGGGAGAAATCGGTCCTGCCCATGCCCTGCAGATGCAGAGTCCTGCAGACAGAGTCATTATATTTTGATGAAAGATTAATGGGACTTTTTCTGCATTGATGTTATCGTTTGCAATAAGGGTTGGGAGATGTATTAAAGGAATAGTTCATCTAAAAATTAAAATTTGCTAAAAATTTAGTCACACTCAGGCCAATAAGTGGATGAGTTTGTTTCTTCATCTGAGAAATTTAGCATTCACTTGCTCACCAATGGATCCTCTGCAGTGAATGGGTGCCATCAGACAGAGTCCAAACAGCTCATAAAAACATCATAATAATCCACACCACTCCAACCTATCAATTAATGTCTTGTGAAGCGAAAAGCTGAATGTATGTGAGAAAAACCCCATCATTAAGGTGTTTAAACTTTAAATGGTTACTTCTGGTCAAAATATGAGTCCTCTCGCATCAAAATCCATTGCCATATTTGTTTAGAACGGTTTTAGACGTTTTTGACTTGTAAATGGTACATATTTTTCTCCTGATTCAGATGACACAAATATTATGGATACAGGACTCTTATTTATTTTAGCGAAACAACGGTTTGAAGTAAAAAAAAAAAGTCTTCATGGATTCGTTTCTTACAAACATGCAGTTTTTCACTTCACAAGACATTAACTGATGGACTGGAGTGGTGTGGATTACTTGTGGATTATAGTACTGTTTTTATCAGCTGTTTGGGCTCTCATTCTGACGGCACCCATTCACTGCAGAGGATCTATTGGTGAGCAAGTGATGTAATGCTAAATTTCTCCAAATCTTTCCTGATGAACAAATCAACTCATGTACAACTTGAATGGCCTGAAGTTGAGTAAATTTGTAGCTAATTTTCATTTTTGGGTGAACTATTCCTTTAAGACAGTAAACAGGCTTAATTTTGGCCTAAACATGTACATTTATAGAAGTCAAAGACCCACCTTCCTTTCTCAACAAGAACCAGGATGTCTTTCCTCTCATGGTTCTCCGTTTCTGATGCAATGCCTTGATTTTTAACCCAAGACAAAGACGAATAAGTACATAGCTCATTTATTAATCCCCGAGGGTAAATTTAGCAGCACTATTTTCTCTGAAATACTGTATCAGTTTCACAGTGATTGAGCTAACAAACTCACTGAGCTCCTGTAGGCGTTTCAGATTTATAATATCCTCTGCAGCGCCATCATTTCCAGGGCATATGAACAGGTTGGACTTCTGCAGAACAAAGAAGCCTTCTTTCCACTGCTGCGGGTCTAGCATGGCCTTGTAGCGCAGGACGCCCACTCGCTCGAACTCTCGCGCCAGCAGGCAGTGACAGCTGAGCGGGGTGGTGGCCTGACAGAGATCAAAACAGAGGTGAGATCTAATGCACTGATGTGACGAGCTATTTCCTGTGTACACAGAGCAGAGCTTGACTGATTAATATTTACCTTCCCTATTGCTCTCGCCCAACTGTGCAATGCATCTGGAGTCTCCAAGCCAAACTGGATCAGTTTATCGGATGTTAGGTAAAGTTCAAAAGTGTATCGAAATCTGAAATGAACAACAAGGATCATATTGTTATAATTGTTATGATCTAAGATAATATGACATTTCTAAATCTGATTATGTCTGTTATGCAATGGCACCCACTTGTCAATAAAGCCGCTGTTGTTGCTGGAGTCTGGCCTGCTAACTCCTAAACAGATGATGTCTTTAACATCGATCTTCATACTGGGCTCATGACATCTGTCGGACTCGTAGAAGAGAATAGACTTCTCCACCGAACACCAGTACTTTTGAAAATCTGCTGAATAAATTAAATCAAGCAGGTAATAAATAAAAAACAATCAAACAAAACTGATGTTTCATATCAAATGTCATCATAAAGTGTAAAGTATAAAGTCCAAGACCACAGATTTTCTGACCTGAGCAGTAATCAGATGGTCATAATTTACACTTGTTTCAAAGTACCGTTTTAAAGTCTCTTATGCTCACCAAGGCTGCATTTATTTGATAAAAAATGCAGTAAAAACAGTAATATTGTGAAATATTATTAAAATTTAAAATAACTGTTTTCCATGTGAATGTATTTTAAAATGCAACTTATTGCAGTGATGTGAAGCTGATTTTCAGCATCATTACTCCAGTCTTCAGTGTCACATGATCCTTCAGAAATCATTCTAATATACTGATTTGCTGCTCAAAAAACATTAATATTCATTTCTTAAAAAAAAAAAAATTTGAACCCAAACTTTTTAATGCATTTTAATTTTGTAATCATTTTTAGGTAAAAATACCCAATTTATTTAATACTTGCACAATCTGATGAGCAGTGTTGGGGAAAGTTACTTTTAAAAGTAATGCATTACATTATTGCACTACTCCATAAAAAAGTAACTAATTGTGTTACTTAATTACTTTTTAAGGAAAGTAATGTATTACGTTACTTTTGCATTACTTTTTGTCACCTGGGCTGGGCTTGGTTATTTGTTTTTTTAATCAAAAAAACCCAAAAGTTGTATTTTAGGCAACCGTAAAGGCACTTTTACACCAAGTGTGAAATGAATAAGCCTCAGGCTGAAAGAAGTTTCTCTGCACCACACTCCTAATTTCTCTCAACATGGGGACAGGAGAAATGTCAGTGAATAAACGGGAAAACAAAGTAACTTGTGTTACATATTTGTTAATTTCATTTATTTAATTTAAAAGTAATGTGTTACTTTACTAGTTACTTGAAAAGTAATCTGATTACATAACTTGCATTACATATAATGCATTACCCCCAACACTGCTGATGAGCATGAAGTAGTTACTTTGTACTGAATGTCTTTATTTTTACTGAAGAGGTACATTCTGCTCCTAAATCACTGCCAAGGCTTGTTTATGGCACATAGTCGCCTACCGTCTCTGGTTCTGCGGGATAATGTCCCTTTGTTCAAGGAGCTTGACTTGTAGATGTAGCCAGAGTACAGGATGGGCTGCATGATCTCATCATAAACACAGGAATCTGAATGCAGAAAACTTACAGTAAGATACTTCACACCTCTTGTATTTCACTTAAGGTTGACATAGTACAATTTGCATATGCTAAAGATGAAGTATGTAATTTTATTGATGTTACAGTACAGAGAATCAAAGAATGTTACAAAACATACATTAAAAAAACATTATTCACCATGTTGAGAATTTTAAAAGAACTGTTGAAGTTTCTGTTGCTGTTGTGATTTAGTTTATTTTTTTCCAGTTTCAACTAGGTGTTAAATTACAAACTTCACCTTTAAGAAGTACTAGAATGGACTCTATCATACCTGCAGACTGTGTGTATGAGTAATGCGGAGACACGCGCTTATCGTTTCCATTAGCGTCAGCGAGTCGAGCAGCCTCGGCCTCCGCAAAAATCTGAGTGACCGTTTTCAGCAGGTTCTGCTCAGTCACAGCAGTGCACAGCGCCTGCAGGGTGACCACAAATGTATGCACACTTCAACAAATGCACCGCTAATAGCATATTTAGCCAATGGACATTCAAAGATTCATCTAAAATCCTCCTTTTATTTGTGCTCTTAATTATTTACATTTCACGACACAGCCATCGGCTTATTCGGGGGTTCATAGGTAGCCTGGATACACAAATGATAGCCTTGGTAAAGTCCTGAGAAAGAATAATACACACTAATCTTGGCTTGACCGCTGGCATAATACTTAGATGGCTCTAGCTATATTAAGACAGGATGTCCTCACTGCCCCAGTGGGGACTGATCTAAAAGTTTTCTTTTGAAGCAAAGCTATTACACGGAGAAATGTCCGCCGCAATAGTTCACTGCGGTTCTTACTTGAGGAAGTATTCCGAGTATTTCAAAATGAAGTATGTTGCAGAAGAGGAAAGGAAAATGCATTTATTGTGCAAAAGTGTTGAAGTTATGTGACTCTAAAGACAACTGAGCGAAATACTACCTTATCGTTATCTATGTAAAAGGCGTATATACATCTGCACAAGGTTTACACAAGGCTTCATTCAGGGCTAATTGTTAACAGCAATATAAAGTTTCCATTTTTTTGAACAATGAATTTCCTTGATTTTCCATGGCCTTTCTTATTGTTCATGACTACTGAGCATTACTAAGAATAATGTATATTTACTAATAGAAATTCCCATGACTAAGATTTTAAATTTCACTTTATTATTATTATTATTATTGTTGTTGTTGTTGTTGTTGTTTTGTTGTGATTATTATTAATGTATTTATTTATTTATATATATTAATTTTATTGTGTATTTTAAAAATAACAACAGTAATAATGGTAGTAATAATAATAATAATAGTAGTAGTAGTAGTAGCAGTAAAATTGGCAGTTTACATTATTATTATTATATTATATTATTATTATTTGTAATAATTTGTTACTTTATTATTATTTTTATTATTATTGTTGTTGTGATTGTTATTAATTTATTTATTTATTTATATATATTAATTTTATTGTGTATTTTAAAAATAATAACAGTAATAATTGTAGTAATAATAATAATAATAGTAGTAGTAGTAGTAGCAGTAAAATTGGCAGTTTACATTATTATTATTATTATTATTATTATTATTTGTAATCTAGAAATAATATATTTATTATGTATTTAATATTTCAAATGTTTTATGTTTATCCATTATATATTTAATATTATTTCTAGTCTAGTAATGATTATTTAATGTGTTTTACTTATTATTATTTTACTACACCAAGAGCAGATTAAATTGGAGGTGGACTATAGATCATTTTATTTCATTTCCATACATTTTCCAGGCCTGAAACCACAATTTTACAAAATTCCCTGATATTTTAGGCTTTTTAACTGTGAGGTTTATAATTAAACACTGAAATTAAAAGATATATTTAAGAGTATAAATAATCTTAATTATTCATGAATTCAGGAATGATCCATCCCCTGTAGGTGTGAATGGCTTATCCTTTACCTTAAGAAGTTCCTCTTGGGTGCTAAAACTGGGATGAGGGTGGAGATATCTGCCTTCTCTGTATTTGTGGGTGATAAACTCTCTCCGCTGCTCTGGGGAGGCGTCACAGTCCAGCTCCTCAGTCACAGGAAGTCTGGCCGCCCAAAATTCATTGGCTCTATCATTGCCAAGCATTATGAAGAGCTAGAACACATAAAGATAAGTCCTAATTTGTAAAAGACCTTGTGGTAAAATCACTTGGGATACCAGGAATCCTGATAACTGGAATAATAAAGATCTTTTCACAGAAAGACCTGTAAAAAAAAAAACCTCAAAACCCACTGCAACCCCTACCTGAACGATCTCATTGCTCCACACGCTGGTGTCTAGTTTCAGACTCTGCACTTTCGACACCATTGTGCCGAGACCTCGATGCTGGCCTGCAGGCAGACAGAACAAAAGAGGCACCACATCACTCTCCACACACCATTCATTCTGTTTGTCCCGCAAAGACTTCCTGATACGGTGCCTCTGAGCCACTTTTATCTGTAGTATCCGGCACAGAGGACCTCGCATGAACTCTTAAATGAGCTTAGAAACTCTTAGCACCATCTGTATCAACCTTAACACCGCACTGGAGTTCCCCATGCCAGCTAGTCACTGTTTGGAAAAGACAAAACATCTCACACCGACCGTTTTAATGAATTTCTAGCTTAATTCAGCAGAATTCACAAGTTCAAATGATAAAAGTCATCGAGCTGATAAGACACCACCACACACCTGCGCAGTTCTTGCAGATGACCACACAGAGATTGATAGATGCCCAGTCCGGATTGATGGCTTTGCAGTCTGCACAGATCTTGTTGGACCTGTTGGACCAGATCTTTTCTGCCACTTCATAATCAGATAGTGTTTCCGCTATAGATTCCTGAAGGGCCTCCATCCAGTCCCGTTTCTCTCGCTCCGATTCTGCCGTAAAGCTGCAAGGATGCACACAACCCTCTTAATGCTCTGCCATCACGGATCCTATTAATTGTCTCTAGTCTGGCATGATTACTTTGTGGGAAAAGACCTCTGTATGACCTCTCTACTTTCTTTAAGTGTGCTGTTAAATTTAAACGATGAAATTTACTTTATTTCAATAACGCCTATGTATGCGTGTGTGTGTATTGCAAAATATACACTAGCGTTCAAAAGTATGCAGTCAGTAAAATTTTTTTAAATAAAATAATACTTTTATTCAGCAAGGATATATTAAATTGATCAGTAAAGACATTTATAATGTAACAAAAGATATCTATTTCAGAATAAATGCTGTTCTTTAGAACTTTCTGTTCATCAAAGAATGCTAAAATAAACTGCCCTTGTGGAAAAAAAAATACTAAAATATATTTGAAATACATTTATTTTGTGTTAAGTATATTACAAATACATTTACATATTTATGTGCTTAATAAAAATACCCTGCAATTGTACTTTTAGTATACTAAACTGATATATTTAAAGTCTTCTAAATTTGCTTAATGCACTTTAATTGTGCGGAAGTAGTGCTGAAGTCCAACTAAAGATATACTTAAGTATATTTGATTGTGGAACTATTGCAAATATTTAAATATCTTGCATTTAAAGATTGATTTTATACAGAGATCATACAATCGTCATCAATAGTGACATTAAAACACATTTTAGGCTTAATATTAAGATATGTGCATTGTGCAATAAAAAATTCTCCAAATAAAGTTTAATTATAATTTTATATCAGTAAGTCTTAAGCGATGTGTCAATAAATATATTAATGGATTTGAAGTATAGGTAGTATGAAAAACATTTTAAATAAATTATGGCATTGTTTTTTTTTTTTACTAGGGTGTATCAGGGTTGCCCACAACAATATTAATCTGCACAGCTGTTTTCAAAATTGATAATAATAAAAAATGTTTCTTGAGCACCAGTAATAGCTGCAGAAAATGTATCTTTGCCATCACAGGAATTAATTACATTTTCAGATATATTAAAATACAACGCAGTCATTTTTAATTATTTCACAGTATTACTGTTTTACTCTATTTTTGATCAATTAAATAGGTATATAAGAGAATCTTTTCAAAGAAACTCTTACTGACCCCAACCTTTTGAAAGGTAGCATATAAAAATAACCATAATTAAAATTTTATTTTAAAATATAGAAATATATATTAAATATTATTATGCATTATGCATTTTTTAATCAGCATATTTATCTTGTTTTCCAGTAAAAACATCTAAATATCCTTAAAACAATTTATTCAATTCAATTTCAGGAAATCGACAAATCACGGACTAAACAATGTATTTGGAGAGGTGGAAATGACTTAAAAGGGCACACACGTACAAGCTACTTAACAGAAGCATAGCGTGACTTGAAGTGTTTACCTGAAGGTTTTATAAGGTGTAATGAGATCAAAGCTCTTGCCCTTCCCATCACGAATTGTAGCACCTCTGGCCTCAATTACAGTAATTCCAATTCCATTTTTAAAGCACTGCAGAACACATATCACAAAGGGTCAGCCTTAAACCAGGAATTAGTAGTAAAACCTCCATGACGCAAATAATTTAAGGCTATTTTTGAATGAACTGCACATATGCTACAGGAAGTTCAAAATACTTCAGTAGCGAAAGGAAGTTCAAAAAACTCAAATTGCATCACACTGACAGATGAAAGAGGCAAAGCAAATCATCGGTACTACTAAATCTAGAGTAGTATGGCTATAACACGATAAACTATAATGTGATTAACTAATCACCTGCTCACTCTTGTACAACCAGATCTGCTCCATTATAATGGCTGTGTAGATCTTTGACTTGATTCCTTTGAGCTCCAGGAAGCCGCTCTTTTGGCAGTGACTGCCGGGGCCAAAACGTGGGCGGCCGAAAACCAGCTGTTCTTTGACCCGCTCCTGCAACGTGCTGCACCATTTGCTCCTCTGAACTACGAAAAGACATAAAGCAGGATCATAAGGTTTCTTTTGACCGAGTAAACTGTTAAATAAGAATAAAACACTTTTCTAAACATCATTTTGTAATATGGTGCCATTACATTTTTTTAAATGGCAGGTTATGTCAATGCTATATTATCTGCCATGAAAAAAAGAATATTTGCTAACATACTGACATTTTTGGTCATGGGTTTCGATTCCCAGGGAATGCACGAACTTATAAACTGAATGCAATATAAAGTTGCATTGGATAAAAGCATCAAATGCATAAATGTAAATTTAGAAAAATTGAGTTATCTGCTAAAAATGCTGTGCTTACCATCATTATCAGCTCGGAAGACAAACGTCCTGTGATTTGTGACAACCTCAAATTTATTGTCTTTGGCTACGCGGGCCATCTGTATGGCAGCTAAGGGAATCACACCTTTGGGATAAGCATCCTGGGAGAAAGAGACCATTTGTGTTAGGAATAACAGTGTGACTTCAGAAACACATGGGAATGTAGGAATTGTTTGGATTCTGAAGGTCTTCAGGCAGCCTGAAGTGCTTAAAGGGGTCACATATCATGATGAATCAGTTGATTGTGCTATGAAAACATGCTGCACTGCAACTTTGGGAATACAAAACCTCCTGTCCAGCCCAAAAAGACCATTTATTGAAACTAACTTGCGAACCTAAAATGACTATATAGTGTAACATAACATTTCCCAGACCAGCTGTGCTGAAACGTTCAACACACACATGAATTTGGTTGCCGATCAGCACCATCTATTGTTGTGGCAATTTGCTTTTCATTCAGCTCGATGAGTATTGGTTTCGCTCTTTGTGTGAACAGACCATTCATCAACGATTCATTAAGATTTCTTGTATCGTGTTTGATGTGAAAGGGCCTTTACATGTCAACAACATTGATTCAGTGTTGTTCACCTGTTTAACACACCATTCAGTGTTCAGAAAATGGCAGGGGCGGTTAAAAATTACATTTGACAGAAAACCTTTGCCCACGCATATGAAAGACAGGATTTATGTCAAAACAGTTCACTAGCATTCAAACGTTTGGGGTCAATAAGATTATTTTTAAAGAAATTAATACTTTTATTCAACAAAGACGCATTACATTGATCAAAAGTGACAGTAAAAACATAAAACATGTTACAAAAGATTTCTATTTTAAATAAATCCTGTTCTTTTGGACTTTTAATAAAAGAGTCCTGAAAAGTATCACAGTTTCCACAAAAATATGAAGCAACACAACTGTATTATTGATAATATTGAGAAATGTTTCCTGAGAAGTAAATCAGCATATTAGAAAGATTTCAAAAGGATCATGTGACGCTGAAGACTGGAGTAATGATGCAGAAAATTCAGCTTTGCATCACGTATAAATGACATTTGAAAATACATTCAAATAGAAAACAGTTATATTACATTGGAATAATATTTCACAATATTGCTATTTTTCCTGTATTTTTGATTAAATAAATGCAGCCTTGGTGAGCAGAAGAGAATTCTTTCAAAAAAATCGTACTGACCCCAAACTTTTGAACAGTGCTGTACATTATGACTGTTAAAGTGCAAAAAAAAAAAACAGATAAATGATATGAAATGAGTGATAAATGTATGAATATCATAAAACATCAGGGTGGCATTGTGTTTGTTCACATGCAATCATACCT
The DNA here is from genome assembly GCA_021397915.2 of Tor tambroides. Taxonomy (NCBI): domain Eukaryota; kingdom Metazoa; phylum Chordata; class Actinopteri; order Cypriniformes; family Cyprinidae; genus Tor; species Tor tambroides. Next base: position 36,843 of record JAFVLL020041848.1, on the reverse strand, counting down.
TTTCACTACCATAGTACATCAAGTTCTTCCCATCAAACTTCACATATCGTTTCTGGAACACATAGTTTCTATAAGAGAGGAACAACAATGACATCAGAGAGAAACAACTACACTACAAAGGTCACATTGAATATAGTGCTGTCTGAAATTATTCAAGGAGGAAATGAATCTAGACACTGGAAGATGTCAAGCAGAGGACAGGAACAAACAGCAGGAGACACAACATGTGAAGTAGTGACAAACCGGCCAGAGAGGACAGACAGGGAGCAGAAACAGCCATTGAGCAGCGTGCAGGAGATGCAGAGATGAGAGGAGAGCAGCAGCCCCGATGGGGCGTACCCTTGAGGAGAGAGCTTGTCCAGCCATCCGCTGAGGATGGGTGCCGCCCGCTCCGACAGCGAGGTGAAGCTGGCGTAGGGAGAGATGATGTGGTCCTCGTCCGCTTCGTTGGATCCGAGGTTATGAGGGAGGGAGAATGAGTGAGAGGCTGGGGATGGTTCACCTACAGTGCAGTAGCCTGGAGAATCGAGACGCTTGAGCCACGAGTGATTGTGCTGCCTGTGGGAGGAGGAATATAAAAATATGCACTGAGCAGTAATATTACTACACAAAAAAAATCAGTTTTATGTTCAAGTAAAATGATGGAAATCTCCTGAAAACAAGCAAAATAATAAAAAGCAAAAATGCATTTTTCTGTAGGTTTTCTAACATTTTTTTTCATGTCGTTCCAAACCCATAAGATCTTTGAAACACAAATTAAGATATTTTTGATGAAATCCAAGAGCGTTCTGACGCTCCAAAGACAGAAATGAAACTACCACGTTCAAGGCCCAGAAAGGTAGTAAGGACATTGTTAAAATAGTCCATGTGACACTGTTTACAAGTAGAGCAATGCATACACGTCGAAGACTGACATGGAGGAGAAGAAATTGTTGAATGAAGTTACTATTTTCGTTTTCTTTGCGCACAAAAAGTATTCTCGTAGCTTCATGAAATTATGGTTGAAACACTGATGCCACATGAACTATTTTAACGATGTCCTTACTATGTTTCTGGGTTTTGAACGTTTCAGTTGCATTGCTGTCTATGGAGGGTCAGAAAGCTCTTGGATTTCATCAAAAATACCTTAATTTGTGTTCTGAAGATGAACGAAGGTCTTACAGGTTTGGAACAACGTGAGTGTAAGTAATTAATGACAGAATTTTCATTTTTGGGTCAACTATCCCTTTAAGCATAAATGAAAATGTAGTAAGATTTATGCCAAAAACATAGCAAAATTATAATTATAATAATTATTATTATTATAATTATTGTTAAGCAAAATTAACAGTTCAAGATATTTTTTTCTAAAAATTGAAATATTTTTATTATTATTACTGTTGTTGTTGTGAAATAAACCATTCAAGAAACATTTTCTAAAATATATATACTTTTTGTAGGTGTTATCAGGATTTTAATTAAATAATTTCATATATAAATGGAAAGATATAGATCTTAGTGGATGAAGCGAAACAATAGGGGTGTGAGAGAAAAATATAAACATTCTAATATACTACCATTTTAAAGAGTTAAATGTCAGAACGTGCTTCTACATCTCTTCTTGCACAAGCTTCAGGATGCACTAGCATCACACTTCACAATGTGCTGTTGTACCGCTTTATGATGTTATTATGAAACTGTGTAGGACAACTGGTTGGAAGCAATGGTTTCTTGTTTAAAAAGTTTTAAATATTAGGGTAATCCATAAGGCTGGGGTTGTATGGATTACTATCTTGTTCATTTTGCATGGATTTTTAGGTGTCAGCTTTGAGGGTTTCATCCACTTGCATTATATGGACTGGGAGAGATGGATTGCTTTTCTAAAAATCTTCATTTGAGTTCATCTGAGGAAGGGAAGTCATATACATTTGAGATGGCATGAGGGTGAGTGAATGATGAGACAGTTTTCATTTTTGGGTGAAGTATCCCTTTAAGACATTAATGCTCTTCTGTCACATAGGTGTCCCTTTGTGATTAACAGCTGGATATAATGCTGTGAGCAAACCAAACATTCTGCAGTCAATCTGAACTCTCATGAAACACTTGGACTTACACATGATCTCTTTGTTTATCTTCTTTATTTGCAGTCTTTTCCTCACTTTTGGTCCTCTCAACCTAAACACATTCAAACATAAATAAATTCCACCTACTGGAGTACCTAAAATGAGGCAAAACTTTTTTAGAGAGAATTTTTCCTTAAGTATCTCACCTCTGAATGTTGATATTGTCGCCTGCTGTGGAAAACAGTTTCACAGTACGGGTTGATCATTTCATCTTCATCCTCAGCAGATGCTGTGTCGCCTGAACAGAAAATTGCAGTTTAACAAATTCATAAGATAAAATTAAATATTAAAATGATAAAAGTCAAACTCAAGTCTTCTTGACATCATAGTGTATAAAACACACTAAAACCAAAATGTTTAATGAAAATCTTCCTTTCCAGTGTAGCTCACAAATCATAACATAAAAAAGGCAAATATGCACAAGTGAGGCAGTAGGTTGATAATGGATGGCAAGTTTTTAGTGCATTTCACTATTGCTCAAAAGTTTGGGGTTGGACAAGATTTTTCATAGTTTTGAAAGAAGTCTCTTATGCTCACCCATGCTGCACTTATTAAACAATATACAATAAAAAGTGTAATTCTGTGAAATATTATTATAATTTAAAATAACTGTTCTGTTTGAATACATTGAAAATGTAATTGATTCCTGTGATGCAAAGATGCAATTTCAGCATCATTACTCCAGTCTTCAGTGTCACATGATCCTTCAGAAATCATTCTAATATGCTGAAAACTGCTGTGCTGCTAAATATTTTTATGGAAATCATGATCCACTGTTTTAGGATTCGGTGACTAATAGAAAGATTATTTGAAAAAAAAAAAACAGCATTTATTTGAAACATTATAAATGTCTTTACTGTCACTTTTGATCAATTTAATGCATCTTTGCTATAAAAAAAAGAAAAAAAAAAAAAAAAAAAACTGTACTGACCCCAAACTTTTAAATGGTCATGAATACAGTATATAAATATATATACAGTTGAGGTCAAAAGTTTACAGAATTTGCAAAATGTTAATTATTTTACCAAAATAAGAGGGGTCATACAAAATGCATGTTACTGTTTATTTAGTACTGACCTGAATAATCTCATATGCAACTATTACAGAAGGTTTAAACGTTCACTGATGCTCCAGAAGGAAAAACGATGCATTAAAAGCTGAATGAAGATGTGTACATTTTTCTTATTTTGCCTAAATATCTTTTTTTTTTCTTTTTTTTCCATTTAGTACTACATTTAGTGCCTTTCAGAGGCTACAGAAGATACTTACATGTTTCCCAGAAGACAAAATAAGTTCAATTTACCCCGATCGTCAAATTCAAAACGTCCCCCCCCCCCTTCATCTGCTTTTCACACAAACACTATATATTGTACAGCTTCGTTCACTTTCATTGAACAGAAAATTCTACATTATTCATTAAACAGAATAAAGAAAGTCATAACTATTAGGAACAACTTTAGGGTGAGTAAATAATATTCTGATTCAGAATTTTATAATAACATTTAATAACATTTTCCACAACAAACTTTGAAATAAGTGTTGGTAATAAACCTACCAGATATTCTTTTCTGTGTTTCAGTTGAGTTAGACTTTTCTAAAGTGCTATAGGAGGAGAAACTATAGTTAGCTGTATAGAGATGAACAAAACTTTGCCACAGTCATAAGAATCAAAATACAACAGAATGACGAAATTTAACAAAGATTTTACCTATGATTTTCAGTGGATGGGCTGACCTCCTGACGTGGAGGGGGAACGGGAACAGAGGGACTCCAAAACACACGTGGAGTGCCTGGTAAAGTGCCACAGTAGATTTCATTAGAGACCATCTCCAGCCCTGAGCAGGGTGGACTTGGAGGTGAACCGGGTGTGTTAGTAAAGGGAGAGCACTGATAACTCGAGGGGGAGTCAGGAGGGGTGCAGAGGGGTGGGGTGCTCAGACGCTCCTGGTCCGACATCCTCCTGAATGTGGATGGGGGAATTCCCCTATTTAACCTAGGGGGCACTGGGGGTAACGGATCACTAGTCTCTGGGGCTGAAGTGGTATTACTCAAACCTGGTTCACAAGGGTCCTTTTTCGATTCAGTAGATGTTTCAACAGTGTCTGTACTGGAGGATGAACCTTTTAAAAGCAGGTCCTGAGATGAATTTTGGCGAGGTTGCACTTCACGTTGTGTTGGTAAAGAAATTCTCTCTGCTCTTAGTCTGTGGAAGACAGTTCTTGGTTTTGGTACCGGCTTTACAACACTGGCGCTCCGCTCTGAAAACGAGCGCTTCACTTGTGCACAAAGATTCGGGGCCGAGCTGTTACGTAAGGCTTCTAAGGAGGTGCCAGGATGTCTTGAAGGAGAATGAGGCTCCGCTTTGACAGGGGTCACCTCATGAATAGCAGACTCTGAATTACAGCGATCTAGCAAGGGCTCTTTCCTCTGATGTTGACAGATCAGCTGAATGTGCTCGACCAGTTTGAGGATACGCTTCCTGTGGCCGGTGGCGCTGACTCCCACCCTGTTCAGAACCACAGTGTCCACATGACAGAAGTCTCGGGCAAGGAGAAAGCCTGCCTGACGGAAGTGGTCCAGATACCTCTCGAGGTGGATGGAAGCCAACAGGTCCTCTGCATCTGAGCATGGACCGATTGTTGCCATAGTGTGCATGGGTGCTCATTAGGCTGCAGCAATTCCAGCCAAGAGCAGAAGATGACACCAGTCCTTCATCTGAGAAAACAAGCAAAAAAAATGTTACAGATTTCATAGCAAAGAAAAAGACTTCTTTAAAGGGAAAAATTCTGTCATGTACATCTCTTTTCTTTTTACATATTTTTTTCCATACTATGGAATTCAATGGCTACCATCAACTGTTTGGTTACCAATATTCTTCAATATGCCTTATTTTGTGTTTAAAACTCAAATAGTTTTGGAACAACATGAGGGTGAGTAAATGATGAAAGAATTTAGATTTTTGTGTGAACTATCCCTTTAATCCACAAATAATTTGATCTACTCTCAGTGCAGTAAATAAAAAAACATATAAAATACATTCTGTTATACAAACAAAGACTAATGAAATTATGTAAAAACTCCAACTGTATTGCATAAATATAATGAAAATGTCCCTGGTAGTCATTTAATAAGTCATAAGGCATGCTATTTCATTCCATATGGGAAAAGGTTAAACAGTTTTGGAAAAGATGTGAAAGAAATGATAGAAAAGATCCTTGTTGTTAATATTCCATTCTGACTTACTTTTTCATTTATAAGGAGATTAATTTAAAAAAAAGAAGAAAATGTATATTTATTAATGTGTATCCAGCAAGTAAAACAGCTTATTACTTTAAACTGAAAATGTATTTGTGCACCAAATATATGACTTTGCCTGAAAGAAATGGTAACAAATATGTCAATGGAAAAGAAGCGAAAGTGAAGTGCTAACAAAAAACTAAGAATAGAGGTGGTAAAGAATATTAATATAAGGTATAGAGAAGTTTTTTTGTTTCTGTTTTGTTTTCTTCTTGTTCCTGTTCTTGGTTATATGCAAATATGTGTGCATGTGCACAGTTAAAATGTAATTAAAAATAATAGAGAAGGAATAATAAAGATTACATTCGATTTTTACATAATAAAAATAATAAAGAATAATAATTTGTCTCAATTTTTGCTCTCAGCCTTTTTCTTTTTTTATATTTATTTTGTGTTCATCACGGTGGTTTTGTCTTGCATTGTTGGATGTTCCCTGTTTTGTGTTGTACAATTAGCAATTAAAAAAAACAAAGTATTATTATATAACAGTAATATTATCCATATTATTGGTGTTTTTTTCCATTATGTATTTTAACGATAATAATAATAATATTTAATTTATTACAATTATTATACTAAAATTGTGCCTAAATGCAAAGATAACTAGTAATTTAAATCTCACAAAATAACTAATGTCCACCTCTAAATTTGACAAACAAAAGACACGGCTGATAGTTGCATTGAGGTTAATGGCCTTTTATGACCGACAGCATTTTTCATCCAGCTGAGACTGAATCACCCTGACATTTGCAGATGATGGCATGACCCCGCTCATAGACTCTTAAAACCACCGCACTGGAACAAAACAGTCATTGAGCGAACAAAAACAAATCTTTGTACCATCTGAAAATGAGCATTCAGAGTGGACACAAATGGGAATATTACAGTATCGCAAATCATGATAAGCTGTAACAAGGAGCACATGCATGCAATGACAATACGGTCATATTTCTTAGGACTATTTTTAGAAACCTCCATTCATTGAGGGAAAGCTGTTGAAAACGTGGTGCACATGAGGGAACTAGTCGAGAAAAAAAGACTCCACTAGGGTGGGCCTGGGAGAAAATCCACGTGGGTGTGGTAATCTTTTGGCGGGGATGGCATAACTTTGGGAGCGACCCAGTGCGAACGCTTTCTATAAACATTCCTGACACTTTCCTGACTGCGTGTCCAAAAGACTGACAGCACTTGAGAACAGTGGCCTAAGAAGAATCTCAAGGCTACAAGTGGCATACGGCCAAACCCAGGAACAGAGAGCTGCTACATTCCATGACCTCCAGGAGGGGCGGAGCCTGACGGGTGGGAGTGATGACTGGATAAACTCTCACCACAGGGTGTACATCTCCAACCCACAAAGGATGCACAGTGTTCTCTCTCAAGGACATCTCAAATTGGAGGTAATTACGAGCAAGCTTTCTATTTGCGGCAGAGATCACAATCGCCCCACTACAATTACGAAACACAAAAGTCAGAAATGTGTTAAAAAGCTATGATAATGTCAACAGGGTCTGTTTCGCTCAAGTCTGAGTTGAAAAGCAGATATTGGAAGGCTGTTAAAAAAGGCTGATGAGTCATATCCTCGTCTTCCTTTGTCTGGACTCTGGATGCTAACCTTTGGCTCGGCCACTCTGATTCACCGGATCCCACGGTGAGGGGGGAGGCAGGAAGCTTGTGAGGCGGACTGATAAAGTGTGACCTGAGGAAAGGAGAGAAACGGGTCCGGGTGTTGTCTTTTTCCCCTAGCAGCAATGCAGAAAAAACTCCCTTCAGCAAGACACTCATCGTGAACCAAACAAGCCAACCAGTTAAATGCAATTAATGCAATTAAAGGTGCCATAGAATGCATTGATACAGTATTTTAAAGGAAAAATACTAGAGAAAAAAGTATTTTGTTCTCTGATATCTTCATAGAAGGTATGTGGCTTTGGTAAGGGCAAAAAAATCTCCAAAAACGATGTTACATGTCCATTTACAACCCTAGGATTTCTCCCTAGAATGAAACAGTCTGTTATTGGCTTATTTGGCAGGGTAATGAATAATAATGAGCTCTGCTCTGATTGGCTGTTTCACAGTACGGCTCATTTCAGTAGCTCACAGCAAGAAGGAAACACAGGGAGGAAAATATATATTTCAATACTTTCTCTCGCAGTTATATCGCCGGGTAATTATATTGTATATAAAATGCGGGCATCAGGGAACTGCTATTAATACGCAGGGCACTGAAACTGCTTTTGAACGATCGGTCGATCGCATTATGGGTGCTTTCACATCTGTAGTTCAGTTCATTTGGTCAGGACCAAAGGCAAAAAATTATACATTGTAGCTAATTTTAGCCGGTTTGGTTCCTTTTCACACCACGCTGTTTGCTCTGGTCCGAACCAGCTGAAACGAACCAAAATGCAGTCACGTGAAAGCATCCGCTTCACTTGTTGGATAGATGTGTCTTTGAACGCATTCCCTAAACTGCTTTTCGATTGGTCAGAAAGAGCGTGTGGGAAAATTCCAACGGTGCTCCCGGACATAAACAAAGACAGGAGTAAAATTCAGCACACAGCACTCTATGAGGCTCCGCACCGCCTCACAACCCCAAGTTTGTCTGCGAACTGCCATGCTAAACTGCAAACTGTCAACAAACACTTCTTCATCCCGTAATGGACAGTGCAGCTGACTACAGCAGCTGGTTTAGTCCAAAAATGCGCAGTTCTTTTTGCAGTTGGGTTTGTTTGAGGTCGGATCGCGTTCTCACCACAAACGAACTGCTCCAGGGTTCGTTTGAAAGCGTGCCAAGACCACCTCTTCAATGAGGTCTCGGTATGCTTGTTTGGTCAGCTTTTGGTGCGCACCCGAGTGCGATTGCTGCATTCTCACCTGCCCAAACGAACCGCACCAAGAGGGAAAACGAACTCTAGTGCGATTCAACTGAACTAAATGAGGCCGGTGTGAAAGCACCCATAGTTTCACTTTCGCTTTCGAGATTCGCGATCGCACGTTCTCTGTTTATACTATGGAGCAGCAGTACTTACCACACATTTTACAAGATCAGATGCTTATCAGTGGTGCTCAGGATCTGTAAATCATTCGCCATCATCCTCATCTCTTCTTACTCTGTTTATGTGGTAAGTGAAATCGTATGTACTGTAATGTAACAGGCTACCGCTTGTAACAGTTATTCGGTTACAGGGATGACATTTTTCATCCTGTCCTCTAGAGGGCAACAAAGAGAGAAATAGTTTTAAGGTTTGCGGTAGGAGGGAGGAAAAGAAGGTGATGGAGTTTGCTGATTGTTGGGTGAACATGCCTGGAATCATATGGTGTTTGGGAAGTTAAGTGAATTTTGCCATTTAAGTGCTTGCTGATGTTCAATTGCACATTTTGATGTATCCCTGCAAAGTGTTAATCTAAAGTGTTTGAAAGTTTGCAGAGAAGCTCACAGAGGACTCTGTTATGGGGCTTTAAAGGCTACTTAAAGGCTGATACCTACTTTCCACCTGTGTTGGATTATGCCAATGGGTTTGACTCGTGGTCCTAGGATTTAGGATTGCATATCTTTATGGCTCGTTGGGACATTGTCAAGACTGGGACTTTTACACACTCCGATAAAAGCATTGCCTCTATATCCTTTTCTCTTGTTACAATTTGAATTGTTGGGTATACTATCTGTATCTCGTTTTGTCTGTTTCTGTTTATTTTTGTTACTATATATATTAATTTGGGTACCCCATTTCATTGAGTCAGTTGTATTATATGTTGGAATACTTTCTTATTTTGGGTTTGAGTTGATTAATTGTTTATTTGTTTGTTTCAAGTATTGAGCTTTGTTATTCACAATACTGTATTGGGCTTCATCAATGTCCAATTTGTTACTGTGTTATTATTCAATGATTCAATATATACTAATGGTTTGCATTTCCTTATTGAGACTCTTATAGTTATTTTGAACGCAATCTAGTAAAACAAAAAGTGAACTCCTTTTTTATGTAGCTTATTGTCTAAAAAATTAAGGTGAGACAGTTACACGCTAGCAAGGAGCTAACCTTGTCCCTTTAGTGGCTCGCGTTATTTTAGTAAAACGCGTTATTTGCTTTCCGTGCCTTTCTGAATACAGACACTAACCCATCCCTGCACTTCACTTCCCCTGCACAGCCTGGAACATAACATTTATTTCCATGATCTGCCATTTTCGCTGTTGTCCTCGCTTGTTTATTTACAATACCAGCAGAACTTCTGATGATTCGGCTGTGTAGGTTCGGCTGGCGTCTGGCCTCGAACAAGGGCGGGTTTATGCAAATGTTGGGGGCGTAGTGATCCAGACTGTTACGTAACAGTCGGTGTTATGTTCTGATTCGCCTGTTTTTCAGTGGTCTTTTTTATTCATGAGATTTACATAAGAAGGAGGAAACTATGGTGTTTGAGGCTCAAGGTATGTCATTTCCACGTACAGAACTGTTATTATTTAACTATGCCAAGGTAAATACAATTTTCCATTCTATGGCACCTTTAATTCATTATATCATTCATAATCATTGACTCCATTCAGATTTGTTCTGTAGATCATTTCTGCCTATTTTTGCTTTTTGTGAATGTTTAAATTTTGAATTTAAGTTTGAAAATGTCTTATTGACTTGTTCAGAATTCAAAACGTCACTGGTAGTGAGGACGTCATTGTCAAATTTGCTGACTGTATTGCAGCTGGTCTCCTCTCTTACATCTGTTTGCATACTGAATTATGATTGGTCTTTCCTTTTTCTGTATCCACCTTCCACAGCAAAGTGATGACTATGTGTTGATTCTAGTGTAAACGTTTATTGTGGAGTGCCATGAAAATGACAAAGTGTCTCTGAATCAGCATCTCTTTTACACTACTGCTGAAATTTTTTTCTTTGAAAAAAAATAATGCTTTTATTCAGGAAAGAATGTATTAAACTGACGTATTTTACTGATAAAGGTGGCAGTAAAGACATTTATGATGTTACAAAATATTTCTATTTCAAATAAATGCTGTCCTTTTGTATTTTCTATTAAGATTCCTAAAAAACAGGTATCACGACTTCTGCAAAAATATTAAGCAGGGCAATTGTTTTCAACAATGATAAAAATAATAAATGTTTCTTGAGCAGCAAATCATCATATTAGAATGATTTCTGAAGGATCATGTGACACTGAAGACTGGAGTTATGATGCTGAAAATTCAGCTTTATCACCACAGGAATTAATTACATATTAAAATATATTACATCAGAAAATAGCTATTTTAAATTGCAATAATATTTCACATTATTACGGATTTTACTGTATTTTAGATCAAATAAATGCAGCCTCTGTGAGTAAAAGAGACTTCTTTCAAAAACTTTAAAAATTGTTGCCAACCCCCAAATTTTGAATTGTACTGTTCCCAGAATCAAAGCCTAAAAGCTTACACTATTTGCTTTCTTTCCACAATCAGTAGCATTTCCTTCATCTAATTATGGATTTGCTTCACTAAACTGACTGCAAGTACAGTTTCTTTACACCTTAACAAAATAGCTATGTTCATGCATTTTTGAGTGACATCACACAGCCACATTACCACATTTACATCACATTTTATCAGGCTGACATGCAGACTCCCAGTGTTTGTTTCAGTTTGCAACCACATGTACTACAGTTATAGTTTTGTGGCTAAGACAGGGAATATTCTGTAGAAAAAGGAAGCCACGAACAGCAAAAACCACAATTTCTAAATTTTACAGCACAGTGCATTAGACAACTGATTTGCTACTCAACAACAGACAGCACAGCAAACCGCCGTCTGTTTATTTGTATTACTATTAATATTATAGCCTATATTTAGGGTTAAGGATTTGCCCAAACCAAGAAGCCTAAATATTAAACCATTACCAATACCTCAAACCATGCGGCTTGTTGAGAAAAGGCGGTCACACTTTATTTTAAGGTCCAATTCTTGCTATTAACAAACCATGTTCTATGACTTTTTCCTCAATAATCTCCTAATTTGCTGATTATTAATAGTTAGTAAGGTAGTTGTTAAGTTTAGGAATTGGGTAGGTTTAGGGATGTAGAATATGGTCATGCAGAATATGTGCTGTATAAGTACTAATAAACAGCCAATATGTTGACAATAAGCATGCTAATAAGCAACTAGTTAATAGTGAGAATTGGTCCCTATACTGAAGTGTTACCAAAATGGCCATTTCTTTTTGACTTACAAGTACAGAGCGAACATGATTTTTGCCTAATGGTTGATAAAATGGCCAAAAAAGAGGTCATGATATAATTTTATGACTTGGGCCAGTAAGTAACCATCCCAAACAACCTACAATCTTTCAAGAAAAAGCTGTGATGGATGCATCGGAATGACGCACTTTAAACGGGGTGTTTGTCTAATGAGCGCATTCCCTCCGCCAAGTGCCCTGGGGATCCCGCCGGGGGAAGGGACACTTGCAGATAAGAGCCTTGATGATTGAGCAGATGGTCTCAGGCAAGCCTGTTCTTGTAGATGAAGGTCTAGACAAGGTTAAGATGGTGGCTGGAACCAGCAGGACATACCATCTCATTCCAGCAGCATCTTCAAATCAAGCAAGCAAACCAAGATGGCTACCATCTCAAACAACAATCAACATGCATTTCGCTGGGAAAACTGTGCCCTGCCCTGATCTGTCCGCACCGCCCCAACTATATTTATCTTGATGGCCGATCTGTTTTCTCCGAACTACTGAATACACAGGATACAGCTGTCCCTCAAACAAAACCCTCCTCCTCTCTCCCGCGCTAGAGGAAAAGAGATACTGCACGTGATACACAGATGAACTGGAGATCATCGCAGCCATCTGAAACCATGAAAGGGTTGGATACATTGATAATGTTGCATAAAATGAAACTGATTTGAATGAGGCGGCACACATAAAACCTAGAAAGTACTTTCACACAGTCTGCAATCTGTGTCCTTGACATGCTGACCTTGACAAGCTCCTCTGATTTTAAAAACTGCCACAAAACAACTGAAATCTGAACCAATTTTATAGAAAATGATGATGTAATTGCTAGACACCAAAGCAACTAACAGAACGAGTCTTTTATGGTCACACTGAGTTTACGCAATAAAAGAGCCACTCATTTCAAACTGGATGTGTGATGATCATACACATTTCCTGTACCCAGTGATGATGCATGTTTTCTTGCAATGAAGTGAGCAAGCAAGACTTGCGTTAATATGAGCTCATACTAACGTAAGCAATCACTGTAAAACGATGCACATGCTACCACACATTTTTTCACTTACAGTACTTTGCATGCCATCTTTTAGCATGCAATTCACAGATTTCCTTAAAATTGAAACACTTAAAAGCTGTTAAAACAGGACGTACATTGGACACATACACACTTTTTCAAAGCTTACAGTGCCCTTCCTGCAATAATTCATTTTTAAAGGGATAGTTCTCCCAAAAATTAATAAGTATAATAAGTAATCCAATGTGAATTGAGCAGTTTAATCCAAGTCTTCTGAAGAGACACAATTGCTTTATGAACATTAAATAATTTTATATTTAAGTTTTTTTTTTATATATAAACATTGATCAATGCAAATACAAAGAGCATATCAAATACTGTATGATAAACACAGAAGATCAACCATGCTTGCACAAAACCTCATTGTTCATCATATAAAAATCAGAAGAAGACTTGAAATAAACCGTTCAATTCATATCGGATTACTTTTATGATGTTGTTGTACATCAAAGTTTTGGTTTGCATGGACTTTAAAAGGATGGACAGAAATCTCTCAGATACCATAATTTGTGTTTAAAAAATGAATGAATGTCTGGGTTTGGAATGACGCAAGGATAACTGATGACAGAAGTTTCATTTTTTGGTGAACTAACCCTTTAAGCTCTCTTAATCTGGTATTTCAGCAACCTCCATTTTTATGTCTGTAGCCTTTTTGGCCAAATATCAAGTAACTCGAGCAAAACATGTGTTGAATTTTCGATTACTTATGTTGTTCATGCTTGCAATATTTTTATTTATTTATTTTGCATAGTCCATAAGTCATAAGCATTAATGCCAACTGTGAATCCATGCTGTGCGCCTTTTTTGGGAACAACCTAATAAGCTGTATTTCAGTTCCACCCAGTTGATTCATAGGAAATTCAAGTGAAAAACAACACTATCGCAAATCATAATGGAATGGACTAGTTGCCCAGAACTTAATGTGAAGGAAACACTTCTGTGACAGAATGATCCCTAAATGATCTTGGGTTGCTATCTGAACAGTAATCTTTATCTTTATCCGCAGGAAGATTACTATTTGCATTTCAAATGATGTTTCATACTCTCGTGAGATTCAAACCTTCCATTTCAGAGGTTCTGCACCTCTAGACAGTACATGCAATAGGAAGTTAAAACATTAGCACAGCATTCAACAAATGGCACAAACACGGACTAACACATAAATCAAATAAAGCCTCGGCTGATGTAATTCAATCTCGTGGGAGGACAGTGAGAATGCAGTTGAAATGAGTAGGCCTAACTTCATTTAAATGCTTTTAGCTCTGTTTGTTGTTATTCTTTTGCATGAAGTTTTGTTGTTGTTTTTATTTTTATTAATAGAAAAGCATGCTTCGTGACCTGTTGATTGCACTGCTCTGTGGGTTGTGATGGAGCCAAAGGAGAAAAACATCTCCAAACATCTTTCCCTCTCATATCCTACTCAAACATCCCTGGGCTTCCAGAACGAACAATTAGTGGAAACTGTAGAGTCAAAAGCAATTTGTGAAACGCAGGAATCAAGGAGGCTTTTGGGATGCAGTGTGCTGGGGGGTGTGTATAAATAACAGTGAAGCACTATTGTGTGACACAATACGTCATTGTTCACAACTGGTGGAGGCCGCGTAGCTGAGATGACAGAACACACTTGTGTATTAATATGCTGGACCCTTGCTCAAACACATATTGAGATCTCAGTTCTCTAACTGGACTGAAACCACACTGGTGCAAGATAACCTACGCTTTCCCATTCAAGCCCTATCAGATCACTTAATGCCCAACAAAACAGCTAATAACAAACAGAAAATTCAAAATAAACCACAAATACTGAAGCAGTCAATGCATGCACATATAAAAAAATCAACAAAAACTTCCTCTCTTTTTATTTTTACATAATATATGTTTATTTTATTAATTTGTTGCATGATTTTTTTTTCCTGCATTGAAGTGTATTTGACATTGGCAATATCATTTTGTTTTGCTTGCTTTTATATTATAATATATTGTATTATATTATATACTCACCATTCATCAAAAAATCCTGAAATTTATTTATGACAGCACAGTTTCAACATTTAAATCAGCATATTAGAATGATTTTTGAAGGATCATGTGATCCTGAAGACTGGACTAATTATGCTGAAAATTCAGCCTTGCATCACAGGAATAATTTACATTTTAAAATAAATTCAATTAGAAAACAGTTGTTTTAAATTGTAATAATATTTAATATTAGTGTATTTACTATATTTTTAATCAAATAATTGCATCTCTGGTGAGCATAAGAGAAATATATTTCAAAAAAATACTACCAACCCCAAACTTTTGAATATTATATCATATTATATTACATATTATATTATGTACCAAGAGTGTTTCTTGTATAAACCTCTAAAATAAAACAAAACGATATAGGATATGAGCAAAACTGCAGAATCAGAATAAATAGATTAACTAAATGTCTGCAATATTTCAAGAATAATCATACAAAATAAAAACACTGCATTAGATTGAACTCTTAAAATGAAAAATCACATCCAGAACCCTTCCATGGATCATTCCAATGGCCAAATCTCTGCCAGATTTGAAAATATGTCCCATCCTCCAAGTGTCATGAAGAGCGGCGGGGGAAATACAGGTCAGATTATGCAACAAGAGCTTTATCACAATTAATACACTCGCCCATGTCGTGAGAACTTAATCTGCATTTAGGAATCTGCTCAGTTAGACATATGGCATATACACAGGGGTGTAAGAACAATTTTAAAAGTACAGACCTGTAGGCTACTTTAAAAGTAATGATTTCTCCCAAAAAGTGTGGGATAATTGTAGAGCGTCTCCCTATCAGGCATATAAACTTGCTGAATAGAAATGTTTTCTGCAGGGGCCTCCAAAATGGCATGTTATTCTTGCAAATTCCCCGGTGACTCCCACAGTTGTTGTGTCTGTAAGGAACTGGCAAATTAGCTCTGGATGTTTCTAAATCAGTTTAAACTAAACTGTGACATTCAGCGAGTGTAAAGCCTGTGGATATCGGATTCCTCAGTGAGTAACACCCTACAGAGCCAATCTTACAGTATATGTTACAGTGCAGTGCATGAGGATTCAATGCACTGCTGCTGATCCTGACATGAGAATCAATGGAATTTCATCTGAACAGTCAACACTCTGCTGCGTAATAGTTAAACTCACGACCTTAACTAAAAAGTAAGCTTTACCTGACAGCACTTTTACCTTTTTCACGAGGTCTGGGATAATTTCAGACTACCAAGACAATGAAAAGCGAGTTATAATAATAATTAAAGTTAACAGCTTTAGTACACACTGGACAGCCTTCAGATATGAATCAAACTGCCCGCTACAGATCTAACAGACTTGTTAGATGTTATCAAATGTCAGTTTGAATGCAAAAATCGCATCTTACCGTAATTGATTCCCGTTACATATTCCCGTTATATCGCGCTGTGTTGATGCGGAGCCTTTTAAACTCCAGTAATGTGAGATGTGCTGGAGAAAGTTTGAGTGTTGAGCCGCTGATAGTTGTATTTGTTATGAAGGCGGTTTCAGAGCACTGCGCCGCTGAGCACTAACTGCCCTCTTAAAGGGACAGAGACTTGTGTCGACAGTTAACCGATTTCCATTCAGCTAGCGCTGGTCAGGCCACAAAAACCTAATTATAATGGTTTGAAGAACACACACAATTATCCATGTTAATAACGGTTTTAAATAATATTCTACATTCCATCTACATTAAAGATTTACGCTTTCAATGGAAAAATTACATGTAAGCAGTAATAAAGCTGTTCAGTTGTAGTGCTAAAACCCGAAAAACATTAGCATGTTCCAGTTTCCCTCTGGAATTTCCTATGGGTTTTTAAACTGGCAGTTAATTTATGCTAAGGCCTACTTTAATTTAGTAACTTTCACGTGTTGTTCTGAAATATAAACTACACACAGTCATTAAAAAGTTGCTAAATAAGGACTACAACTACCACAAGGATGTAAGTTTACCTTCATGATCAGTCAGACAACAATTGTAGTCCTTAAGCTAATTAGCTGTATGGTGTGGCCTACTGACAGTTTTTACAAAACTCAGCATTACCTGATGATTGTATTTTTTGGCCCTTCTGGAAAATTAAGTCTCTTTTTCACAATCTCAATTTATGTAGCGTAGGCTAATTTAAAAAGAAACATCGATTTTTTTCATTCATTTTTTTCTCTCTCTTAGAGTCATTAAGATTTTAACCACAAAGTCTTTACTGTATTGTGTTTCTCAGCATTCTGTGATGGAAAGGTCATCTTAAACATTTTTACAGCCTATAAAATGGCCACCTAATTTTAAATGCTAGTTTCATAGCTAGCATTTTGCGTATCCTAAATACACTTATTAAAACTTTTTTTTTTTTGGTGTATTCTGATTAAATTAAGGCTTGATGTCACACAGGCTATATCTCATATAGCCTATCAACCTAAGCATGCTTTTTACTGACATTAACTGTCACCTTGCTAACAAATACACTAACTTCATAGCTATATCAAATATTCCCAGCATTCTGCAAATCCTACAGTGAAAATCTTGTCATACAAAGTGACGTCATGAGTATTCTGGTAAGTAGGGTGTGTTTATAAGTGTGGGTTTTTAGGTTCAAAATGAAGATGATGAGAAGAAAGGCTTGATCTGTGCTGCAAAAGCAATAGGACTTTGTTGTGAGAGAAAGCCGGAGGGTTCACTTATGGAGTTTCCTTTTCTCCCCTACAGCCCAATCTGATTGATGTAGGCAGGAACTGTTTCAAATGGGAAGCAGGAAGTGTCTGAGACAATAGAGGTTTTGAGGAGTGGTCCCCAGCTGTACGTTTATGGATGAAGAAAAAGGATACTGTTGTGAATAAACTTTCCTCACTGCCAAAAGAAAGAGGAAAGCATTTCTACTCAAACAACAAATCCTTAAAGCTGAGATGTACAAAAATTAATTTCTAAATGGTCATCATAAACAAAAATGCTAAATAGAATTTTTGTTGGATACAAATGCAGAGTACCACATATGATATCCAGCATGACTTATTATTAGTAGTAGTAGTACTAGTAGTAATATTATTTATTTATTGAAAGTAGAGTTTACCCTTGCATACAGAAAATACATTTCCTTATACATTATCAATCAATATATTAAATTATTTAATGTATACAGAAAATTTACAGAATATTATTATATTACAATAATATTCAATTATAGACAAGGAATTGCCACTTTACTGTATCAAAAAGATGTGACTATATTTATATTGTAATGTATGTAATTTTATGTTCAATAATACTTTTAATAATATTTAATAATATTTAAATGTATATGTGATAAAGTATGATACAGTGTTTTTATAAATATATTTGAACATATACTACAATATATTAATATATATATTAATTATAACCATGCTGTCATTAATGAAATATCCTAAAAATGTAATATCTGTTTTCAGTAAACACTTTTTTTCTTATATATCATCACATACTGTATATTTTTTATGAAATTTATAACTATGCAAACAATGAAGTGAAATAAAAGTTGTGTTCAGCTTTGTGTAAACCTTTGTTATGTTAACTGTTGAAAGAGAAATGCATTGAGTGTTTAAATTACATATGCACATGTGGTTTTTTCTTTGTTGTTATTTTTTTTATGTTTCAATATAAAACTGTATATTACTGAACAATATGAGCACTCGTTTCCTATATATGGATTGTATTATTTGATATATTGCATTATATTTGTCCAGTATATTTTGTTTCATAAGGGATATACAAAAAAAATGCCAAAAAGCTAGTTTTAGAAATACAAGAGCAAACTTTTTATTCTTAAGACATTGAGAAAAACGCCACTGAGTCAAAGCACACAGAGAGATCCAAATATACTATACAGAATTGATTTTTACAGCCCCTGAGGTCTTTTCAAGGCAGTAAAATACACAGATCTTTGTCACTTTAAGAAAAAAAGGGGTGGAAGTCCTTGCAATCTCCAACCTCACACAGGAAATCTTCACCTCAGAATACAGGGCTAAAAGATTGTGTTTTATCAGTTATATAACTGCTTGACAGAATGAGTTGTGCGCCATTTAAGTAATTTAATAAAGTTACACGGGTCACAATAATACAATACATCTGCACTGTGCACTGGAAACGTTGAGTAGTAAAGTTATTACACTTCCAAAGTATTTACTGACACTGTTTAAGACGTTTTACACTGGATGATTTGATCATACACTATAAAACGTATCAGTTGAACACGTCTAATACAACCAGACCCTTCCTCAGTGTATGGACATAGAATGGAGGTCTTTAAATCTCTGCAAAACAATATAATGTTAGTTTGTTCAATCCAAAGAATGTATGCAAGGGAACCATCCTCGTCTGAGAATGACACACAGTCGCTTTCACAGACACACAGAACACAGGAGAGTCAGTGTGAGTTATCTTAGGTCTCATCATCATCGCTGTGGTGCTGGGCTTTCTCCTCACTCACGCTGCTCTCGTCGATGTTCTCCAGTGAATCTGCTCTCTGAACTGTCAGGTCAGCTACGTTGATGCAGGGTAGCGTGTTCTGCTCTGGGTATCTCCACGGCTTCAGATTGGGCTCGTGTTTCCGCTTCCACTCCGGGTACTTTAGGCAGGCTTTGTAAATCTTTTTCATGGCCTGCGAAGAAAAAGGTTGAAGGATCTGGACCATGCAATTTATATATGCTTTTATTTTAAAACTTAACATCATGTGGCCATTATAAAACTCAAAAACATTTCTAACCACCAGATGGCAGCAGAGGAAAACTCAAATTTGGGATTGACAATATGAGCTTGGCTGTTGAGCAGTAGAAGGAATAATTTGCATTAAAAAATATTATTAATAAAAAATATTTAAATAGAACAATAATATTTCAATAGTTCAACAATATTTCACAATAATACTGTTTATGAGAGACTTTTTTAAAACCCATACACAAATGTAATGTGCACATACATGAAATGTCCTGCCATATGAAGTAAAAACATATGTGAAACCTAGTAGAAACTGAAACAATTTCATATATTAACATAATCTATACAAATATGTCATATATGTCATGTACATGTATATCCATCCTAAACGCACCGATGCATTTAGATATTAAGTTAAAAAAAAAGACAAAAACATATATAAACATACAGACTTTCGTATATACGTTGTTGCATATATAAATATAATATATATTGTTGACATATATGGTTGCAACATATATTACCATCATCGTTATATAAATTATTAAATAGATATTATTAACGTGCATATACATATTTTACTATGGGGATTTTATGTATGATATAAACTTATAATTTCATCTACCCAGAGAATGTGTGTACGTGAAAATTATATATCACCTTATAGGTAACATACATGGCATTATATATTACACTTCCACAGGGGAAATGTTTTGAATGTTAGTGAATGTATCATTCTTAAACAACGTTTTTCGAATCTCAAAATGCTGAAAAGTTATTTTCTTTACACATATCATGCAAATAAATGATCTAAAAAATACATGATGTAACAATCAAAACAATAAATCAATCAAAAGCAATACCTTTGGTGCCACTAATTGTGAGGCCCTGTTTACTACCCACTTGGGTAAAGACCCTGAAAAGAAATGAAGGTAAAAGTTTTAAAACAATAAATATATTGCTGTAAAAATATGCTCACAAAACAAAAATCACCATTAAAAAGTGTTCACCCCTGAATGAAATTGCAATGCTAGCAAAACAGTAACAGTTTTTGTATGTTTTTTAATCTGGTTTTATGCACTGTAATTTTGCCTTTCTGCCCCTGGAGTCTGCTGTACAAATGCAATAAACTGAATCTAAGTGTCTATCCCACAGGTCACAAACAGCTGGTGCATCACAGCAACGGAAGACATTAATAATCAAAGCCATTGCCCCGAGCAGCACGGAAAAGATGACATCAGCAAATTCATAAAATATGTGTAAAGCAAGAGTTTCAAAGGCTTCCTGGCTCCCCACTCTGTACAGCACAAGAGCACGAAGAAAAATGGAGATGGCTAGGCCTTCAAGACATTACATAGAATTACCCTATGAAATGCACATTCAGTCTAAACACACACATTTTTGAACACTTTTTTTTTTTTTTTTGAGAAAGCACGATGAAACTGCACCGCTCTTTGAAATGGAGTGGTGTTTTTGTATATACACCAACAACTGAGACTGTAAACAGCCCAAGAGTCGTGTAAACAGGTATGGTGTACTTCTCCACCAAAATCCACAGCCAATCTGATGCTGTGACTCCAGCATACTAATATTTAAAGACGAAATCTTTATTTATCTAGGTTTCTTTTACCATAAATGATAGTGTTAATGGAAACTAGAGAAGTTCACCTCGTGGATCCACTTGTGTCAAGTAATAAAGAGTGCAGCAGTTTGCTCCATTGGATTGGATCAAGTACCCAGTGAGTAATGACACAGCTCTGACATAATCCTTCTTTGGTGGGTATTCCTGAAAAATAGCAACAGTTAGAGTTTAGTTTCATTGGAATTGGAGTCAGTGTTTAAAGTTGTAGGATTGGATTAAATATACAAACAGTCTGACCATTATTTGACCTAAACAGCTGAGATATTAAAGGGATAGTTCACCCAAACATGAAAATCTCGTCATCCTTTACTGACCCTCAAGCTGTTCCAAATCTGTATGAGTTTCTTTCTTCTGCTGAAAATAGAAGATATTTTGAAGCAAACAGTTGCTGGTCCCCATTGACTTCCATAGTATGGAAAAAAAAAACTACTATGGAAGTCAATGGGGACTAGCAACTGTTTGGTTACCACATTCTTTAAAATATCTTATTTTGTGTTCAGCAGAAGAAAGAAACTCATACAGGTTTGGAACAACATGAGGGTGAGTAAGTGATGACAGAATTTTCATTTTTGGGTGAACTATCCCTTTAAATAGTCAGTCACTATCTCAAAATAAACTTCAAAGTGAAGCTTATTACACAGCTATGCACCGAATAAATAAATATGTAAAGATAAAATATAGAGTTGAGTTGAATTTCTTTTATATTTTGACCTGTCTGGTCATAAACTGGCTGGAATACACTACACAAGTTTTGCCAAGATTTTGTTTTTATTTGTCATGCGTTACCTTGCAACGAGGCGCATGTTTGTGTGTGGGTTTGTTGTGTTCGCAACAACTTCAAAGTCTGTTAGTGATCAAGAGTTGTTTATTGTACGATGTCCAGTTTTTCAATGTAAATATTTGCCAAGTTGACAGTAGTGTTTTAAAATCTGTTGTTGTGTAGTGCATCCCAGCCTTTATAAAAAAATTATATATATATATATATACATATATATATATATATTAAAAATAATATATATATACATATATATTTCAAAACTATATTACAGTAATATTAATACTTAAAGTTAAATTTCATAAGAAATCAATAATTGAGACACAAGATAGCGCCCGTTGTCTTTGAATGAAAAGCAATTTTCATTTACACGAATGAACAGATATATATCATTGTCATGGACAACAGCCAATATTAGTAAACATCTGACTGCGACTGACCAATCAGAATCAAGCATTTCAGACGGCCGTACAATAAGCTGATTTTTTTCAGATTTATTTGAAGTCATCAACATCTTGTGTCAGATGTTCCATGGAGAAAACAATGAAAGACATAAGCCTGTTGACGCTAGACATGTAATTATTCATTACAACATGGGGATTTGATCACCCGACGCCGTACTTGATACCTCTGTCAGACTTTTGCCACTGATCAGGCCTCTTCTGTTTCGAGCGCCTCGAGACCTGCAAGTCTGACCTACATACCAACTGACATACTGTGCTGGACTATATTTTTACCTCTGCCAAAATGTCTCATAAAATCAGAGCTTCTACAGACCTAACAATCCAGACCAAACACAGACATACCGGGTGTTTGACAGAGTAGTTGATTATCAGATAGTCATTGCCAAGGGGAAGCCATGACCGCATGGTGACAAAGTCTCTGTTCTTCAATGGACTTGGACATTTCCCTGTAAATAAACAAGGACATGCTTTAGAGGCCTGGTAAAGTATGAAAAGGCAAGAAGGTAAACTTGCACCATTGCATATTAAGTACACTTTAAAAAAATTTTTTATAAAACTGAAAATATACTGGTAATTTCTCTCAGGACATTATCCAGTAATTTTATTTTTTTAACTCTAAAACATACAACAATGCAATGAAATTCAAAATTCAAAATACAGGTAAAACAGCTGTAATAAATAAATATGGAAAATTCCTTCATATTAATACAATACATTGTGCCTATTTTTATGGATTTTTTTTTACAGTGCATTTCAGATGATGTTTAAATAAGTCTAACTCTCACAAAATGTTTCCTATAAGCTTTACGTTATCATAACATAGCTTAAAACAGCTTATTTTCTTACTCATTATAATTGAAAATTCTTCAAAAATGTTTTTGCATGTTGATTAGAACTGCCTTTTGTATTTTAATACACTGTAAAAAGTAGTAACCCGCAATTGTTACCTTAAAGAGCTATTTCTTCTTGTTTTGTTGGTATGAAATAATGTATATCGGTTGATTCGGTGATGTTAAATAAAATAAATGGACTTGAATAAAGCCAGTTAATTGAAATTTTACCATTTTTATGTTACTATTTTTTCTCTCATCACTCTTTTGCAAGAAACTCCTCTTGTCCTGTCATTTTAAATTACTCTCATCAATATTCCTTTATAATTTATTGCTGATATCCATGCATAGTATATCTAAGAGCACCACAAGACAATCATTTAACCATAAACATCCCAATGATTTTCATCTTTGCAGTTTAACTGTAGAAATTGCACTCCATCATAAAATGTACTGCAGCCACCAACAACTTTTATATTGCATCTTACACTCTTCATAGTAAGAACAAATGGGCTTAATTTAAAAAAAAAAAAAGTGTATTGGTGTGCTTAGACAGGACCATGGTGGAAATAACAGCTCAGCTGAGACTCACAAAAAGAGTGACTCACAGGAATAATATCCTACATCTGCATTAACTGTCAGTCTTCCAATATCGAAAGTGTCGATCATGTTGGTGTCCCATTTTTTCCGGTAGCTTGTGTCGTGCAAGACATCGTAGAGAGTCTCTGCCGTCACGTCCTTGCACACGATTCTCATCTAAGAGAAACAACAGACATTGTCTCACTGAGTCATTCAAATCTTAAGAACTTTTCCATTACAGCTAAATACAAAGTTCACAAAGAATGTTGAGCAGTGAAAAATCTCCTGTAGTTTTCCCTCTGGTGCAGCCGTGATAAAGTGCTGACAGATTTTGAATGCACTCTGTTACCGGGCAGATGAAAAATGAAAGCTTTTCACTGTGCTGACAAAGGCCTGCTACCATTATACATAGATCTTTTCATTTCCTTATCTTTAAAAGCCCTGCTTTCTGCATGACTCAACCATGTCAGGTCACACAGAGTAAAAGTTGACACAGCAAACAGTGAGCATAAAAGGATCCTCAGTGGAGTGAGAGATACAGTGGAGATTTAGATTTGAGCATGTTGGCTTGCATTTGTATTTCAAGCTGACATGTTTTTTCCACGTATACTGTAGCTACCTTATCCTTGGTTGGGAGGAGGGTCAGGTAAGCATGAACACATCAAACGCAATGCGATCAGATATTGTATGGCTCTGCGACGCAAGAAACCGTGTAACCCAATCAACTCTACCCTGGCATCATTTAATAATTTATTCCCAACCCCCTACAACCCCAGCTTGATCAGTCGCTGCTCATTTCCATTGGGTTCCTTGGAACAAGTTTTATTTAGTCTCTATGAATGGGATGTCGTCAAAGCCTACGAAGCTCAATTATTCATGAAAAGAACGCATCGGTGGCCTGGAGAGCTGCGTGAATTATTGACGAAGACCTGTCATCTCCTTTCATTTTTGCAGCCGTTACAGGTCTAAATAATTTCTCCACACCTGCCTGAAACGTTGCTGAAACAGCCCTCATGCATAGGTTCTCGCATCGGGGCGGCTTTTAGCCATTGTCAGAGAGGTCAACAGAAGTGCTTCTACACAAAAAAACACAGAAAATGGCCCAACTCTGGTAAGCCAGCAGGAGGGGCTCAGGTTTCCTCATCTGAGCCTGCTGTTACCACGGTTTTCCGCTCTTAATTTTTCAGCACATCTCATGGGTGCAGTCTGTCCCTGAGAGACCGGTCTTTCATCTCAGAGACAGTGGATCATGAAGCCGTCAGGCCTGGCCTGCTCCACTGTACGCTGAGTTTCCCCTGGGCAAATGGCCCATAACCATATCTCTGTTTGTTTCTTTAAAATTTTCTGTCTGTGAGGAAAGCTACTGTTCAGGAGGTTAAAAGATATACTGTACTACTGTTTTTGCACAGTGAAGACTACTATACTGCTGTTGCAAAGGCTATGTATTGTATATTCAAGTCTTTGGTTCACATGCTGAATCTTTGTATACATTTTTGTATACTACTAAATATAAAAAGTATACTACTACTACTATACTACTAAATATAACAACTACTAAATAATCATTTTAATGGTTTGAAGGAAGTCTCACCAATGCTGCATGTATTTAAACAAAAACACAGTAAAAACAGTAATATTTTGAAATGTTTGAAACTATTTGAATATATTTTAAAATGTAATTTATTTCTGTGATCAAAGCTGAATCTTTAGCATCATTACTCCAGTCTTCAGTGTCACATGATCCTTCAGAAACCATTC
Source organism: Tor tambroides (assembly GCA_021397915.2). Classification (NCBI taxonomy): domain Eukaryota; kingdom Metazoa; phylum Chordata; class Actinopteri; order Cypriniformes; family Cyprinidae; genus Tor; species Tor tambroides. Next base: position 11,391 of record JAFVLL020041848.1, on the reverse strand, counting down.
TAATATGCTGATTTGCTGCTCAAGAAACATTTCTTATTATTATGTTGAAATCTGTTGCGCTTGCTTAATAGCTTTGTGGAAACTGTGATACATTTTTCTTAGGATTCTGTGAAAACGCTCCAAAGCACAGCATTTGAAATAGAAATCTTTTGTAACATTATACATGTCTTTACTGTCAATAATAATAGCGCAGGTGCATGAGCTGTAAGACAAAACTATAAATCGATATACAATGGTTGTTAGACACAAAAAGGTGATGTGGTTAGAGTAAATTACTTCCTAAAATGCATAGGCCAACAGAACATTATCTCAGTATTGTCAGTATGAAAACCATTTTGGAAAATCCAGCTTAGGTGCTTTGTAACATAGCAACTGGTTAAGCTGGTCATTGTTGCTGCATATTTCAATTAAAGTAACTATTCATTACATTCTAAGCTAAGTTCTCATATTTACTAGAACTTATTTATTAGATACTATCACTAGCATCTGTCCAAACTGTTACTAGTCACATTTCACCAGTTACAACCCTTACGAAAATTAACCATTGTTTTATTATAGTAAAAGTGTAGTAACCATGGTTTTTTGGCATATTGATTATCACAGCCACGGTTTAACTACAAATACCATGGTTGAACTATGGTTAGTGTAGCAAAACCACTGTTAATTTGTGGTTACCATGATTTAACTATAGTAACCATGTTTTTTGGTTTTATTTGTAATAAAACCATGGTTAATTTTCGTAAGGGAATCACAGTCTTTTTTATTTCTTACATACTGTATGATGAAATAGCTAAATAATAAGTACTGAAGTATAAGTACTAGTTAAACAGTAATATTTGCACCACAGATCCCCAACATATGCAATTTGTGACTAGTAACCAAGTAGGTAGGCTACTGTAGTAAATAATTAATTAGACCTATTACTAGCGACTAAATGAATCGATAGGCTACTAGTCACTATTGGATTACTAGTCATTAAAAAAGTAAAAGTAACGCAAAAATATAGCTATAGTTAGTTCTAAAGAATACATGTTAAAACAGCTTGCCATATTACGCTGCGTCGTCCAGTAAATGAACGGTGTGTTTACTCAGCAAAGAAATATTACACAAAATCTATTTTTCATAGACAATTGCTATACAAAGACACTGATGATCTGTAATATCGAAAATATACTAGAGTTGGTCTTATCTGAGACGCTAAAGCAGTGAGGACTGAAAACAAAGAGTGTAAACAAACTAGTTGGTGAGTGTGTGCGTCTATTGATCCGCATTGCAGCGCACTTGCCTTGAGTTTCTGCACGGCTTTGCACTCCTCGTCTCGACACCAAACCGTCACTCCTCCTTTATTATAACGGACGACCCAGCCATCCTGACTTTCACATTGATCTCGGAAAGATAAGAAATCGGTGTCGTCCGGTATCTGGACTGGCATCTTGCCTCCCGGTGCTGTGAATTAGACAGGTCTGCAGGGCTAAAAGCTCCTCTCATAAATGATCCGCTCGTTTGTGTTGTCTGCTTCACTTATCGATGATTTCCAGTTAGTTTTGGAAAGCTGACGGATCTAAATTGCGGTTTAGTCTAACTGTTGCACCTCTGTACCTAATGTATGCTGAAACAGGTGTATTTGAGCATCCTCTTCAGTCCTGTATCAGTCCCATACTGGAGAGAGGCATTATATAAGTAAGGCATCACGTTACTGCCATGTCGTTTTTCAGGTGGAGCAGTCTACAAGGGCTCATTTAGTCAGACTGACGGATGATCCACGGATCAGGTGTCATGTTTGCCAATTCAAAGGATTTCTTTTCCGTGACTGTTTTGTTTAACCTGTGCAGGTGTGTAGCCTGAATCCAGCGTCTACTGTTTCCTACTCTATCACCTTCCTTCAGCCTCATTCCTTACTATCACGTGCAGGGGAAAAGTAAAAGTCTGCTTTGTAGAGATTAGTAGGGAAACATGTCCCAATTGAGGTCTAGAAGCAGTATTTTTGTGTTCTTTGGAAAGCTGTTTTCTTCCAAAGACAATAAAATGCTTTGTCAAAACATTCAGGGGACTAGCAACCAAAAAATATTATTCTTAATAGGAAATATAAGCTATTAAATATCAGAGTAACTGTAAAAGTCCATCTAAAATCTCCAGTTGACATAAAATTAATGTTGTATCGTTTGGACGTTAAGGGAATGTTAATAAAATAACAATATATTTGGAATTCAGATTTGGGAATTGCCTTCATACGCTCTGGAGCTCAGAATAATAATAAAATGGGCTTTTTGTGTGCACTGAAATGATGTATTGGGTGGTTTATCTTCACTTCAGAATCACCCATATGAAGCGTTGCCCATTCTCAACCAAGCAGACGCAAGTGTCAGCCGCAATGTCAGTCTTAAAGAATCTCCTGCAGATGCCAAATAATCAGTCTTCTGCTTTCTTGAGCTTCAACAATGAAAATCACCCTCCCTTCTTGATTTGAAAAATACTTACAGCAAAATTTGATCTTTCTATCATCAATCTTCAGAGATCATTTGTTAAACTATTTGAGTTTTTTATGACATAACTGAAGCATTAGATATGTAGTTTCAGATTTTGTATTTTTGTAGTAAACTGTCTGCAGCTTTAGGCTACTAATTATTGCTCAGTATACAGCAGGATAGACTGGTGCTAAAAGCCCCCTTAAAGAAAATTATATTAGTAGTAATAGTACATTTCACTAAACGTGTGTTTTGTGAGAAAATAAAACAAAATTTCTTTTATCTTGGGCAGATTTAGCACCATTGTACCCTTTATTTTTGCTAATATCAAAGTTTTGTGTCACACAAGGAGTGTGTGTATAACCATAAGATGGCACTAATGAACCCCTTAGGACATGGTTCTCAACTGGGGAGCAAAGAAGACTTAAAATATGGTAGAACAAGTACTAAAATAAGCTAAAACAACTGAAATTCAAGATATTTAATTTAATCCCCTCAACAACTTTTTTTTTCTTTTTTCTATTAAGAAATAGTGTTCCCACTGTCCTGAAAAAGCTGATTTTAAAAGTGTAGTCTCTAGATGTGGAAAATTCATGTAAAGTAATAAAATTGTATAAATCCAAGGACATTATTATTAGAATACACTCTTAAAAATAAAGGTGCTTAAAAAGGTTCTTCAAGCGAGGGCATAGAAGAACCATTTTTGGTTCCACAAAGAACCATCTCTTTCTTACCTTTTTATAATCTGAAGAACCTTCTTTCGCCACAAAGAACCTATTGTGAAACAGAAAGGTTCTTTAGATGTTAAAGGTTCTTTATGGAACCATGTAGACCAAAAGGTTCTTCTATTGCATCGTGAAGCACCTTTATTTTTAAGAGCGTATATGTTTTTGATGCCAAGCTAAAAAATATGTTGTCAGAAAATATTTATCTAGTAGATCACAAACAACTGGAAAAGTCATGTAAATTGATTCGTTAAAAGGAGAGGGATCCCTGGAGAAACTTGTGTAATTCTGAAACTTATTTTAATTGTAGTTTGAATTATTTTTTTTAATCAATGGACACTCCTATTAACATATTACATATACACATGGGTTCTTTAAATATTGTTGTGGACATTGGGAGGATCACTTCATTAGGATCCAAAAAAAAGTACTGCACCAGTCATGTGCCCTTCATCACTCCTTTTTATAATCAGATGAAGGCACATTAAATTATGTCTTATGGGATGGGGGGGGGGCACCTCCAGGCTGGCCACCTCCGCATCCAGAAAGGCTTTGCTGTGTGTGTGTGTGTGTGTGTGTGTGTGTGTGTGTGTGTGTGTGTGTGTGTGTGTGTTGCTGGAATGTTTCAAAATGATCTCAGCCTCCTCCTCCTCCTCCTCCGTCTCCATGTGGCAGGGTTATGAGATCACACAGGCTGTCCTCTTTCCCTGTCCTGTAATGTGGCCTAACAAGGGTTCACTGTAGACTGATTCATTCCATCAGGGTCAAACCAGGGCATTCAGTATGGCATGTCTCACACATGTCTAAACATCGCTGCCACTGAAATATATTGTGGTTTAAGTTTGAGTGGTTGTGGAGTGCATTAAGCACTGAGAGGTTCAGCTGAACTTTTTCTTCTAGTGGAAGTATATGACTGACTGAACTTTTTCATACTGGCACAAACACATATTGAGGGAATCCTGAGAGTGAAGGTCCACAAGAGTATGTTTATGTTGACCTTTTCCCTTGAGGCATCGGCCTCAGTAACCTGATCATGTTTCAGATACAAAGCTGCACAAATAGAGTCCCTCTTACAACATATATTCTCAGTCCCCCCCCCCCCTTTTGAAAAGCACTATTATGGCTGATATTTCTACTTTTGTTGCTGCATCGTCAACGGTTTTCTTTTTCAGTACACTGGAAAAAAATTATGCTTTGGACCAATGTTGAAAGAAACATTAATTTGTCAAAAAAATCTGTAAAAATGTACTGTATAATTTCAATGAAATTTTTTATAATATAAAAATATTTATATTTATTTTTTAAAGATATTTTACCAGTATTTTGAATTTTACAATGCATTGCATTGTTTTACTTGTTTTAGAGTTAATGGAAATGTCCGTACAATTAAGAGATAATGTCTGTGTAATGAGTTGCCAGTACATTTTCTGTTATTTTACATATTTATTTTTTACAGTGAGCCATATATATATATTAGTTTTTCTTATTTCTTTTTTTTAATTGAACCTTACATTTTTATTTAATATTAATTAAGAATATTTTTTGTTGAGGACAAATACATTTATATAAAAAGTAAAAAAAAAAAAAAAAAAGATTATTTAAAGACCTATTTTCTTTAAACATAAGCCAAAATATTACTTAATGTAGGTAAAATATATGCATCATTTTTTTCTGTTATGTGCTAACAAAGAAAAAAGAAAAAAATTTCAAAGTTGCTATTGAATAAAATATTATTGGAGTATGTTTTGCAAGAAAATACTATTTAAGTCTTTCTTTTTTTTCAGTGTGCCTAATATTGTTTCTTTTTCTTTTTTATTTTATTTTATTTTTTTCTTTCCTGTGGGGATTATTTGCTTTTAGACAAACTGAATAAAATGGTTTTAAACCAGAAACCATGATTTTCAATGTGACACAGCCGCTCTATCTAAACAGAAGTGAGCAATAATAATGGCATGTCCATTACTCTGGAAATTGTATGTCACTTGAAGTATGAAGGACTATAATAAATGAGATTAAAGACCATTTTTCTCTGACGCTGGCATAAACATAGACAACTTGGGATGATGCAGTCCAAGCATGTCCAAAAATAAAATAACTCTTGACATTTGGGCACTAAACAAAGTACATTTTGAGTTATTTCAGCAGATTTCCGCACATCTGACCTCATCTGAGCCGACTCATCAGCTGGACCAGAAAGATGCTCTCGGACTGTTTATAACAGAGATTCCATGCAACTTATGGGGTAACCATGAGAATTTGCTCTTATATACAAAGCCACCTCTTATGTCTTTCCTGTGGTACCACAGGTCCATTAACCCTGTGTTTAAGGTCCATTAGTTTTCTTTTTAAACATTGTTTTAGGGTTAACATTGTATGCTTGCTAAATTGTTTTCTGGCTTCAGTTAACCTGATCTTGGAAGCAGGAAGTAATGCCAGACAGTACGGAGACCAAGGTACCCCAAGGAGAGGGAAAAATACACTTAATTGTGTCCCCTTAAGGTAACCCATAACCCCATTCCCGTGGCTTGATATGGAAAGCTGCAGTGATACAGAATGCTGCATGTGCATTTTTCAGTGCATTAAAAATGATTCTGTTGACACCCGAGTGTTGAATCAACAACGGAAAGAACGAATAATTCAAAAAGAAAGGACAAATTGTGAAAAGGGCACTGAGAAACTTCAAAGGAGAGCTCACACTAAATTAGCACACAATGGGATTGATATCAAATGGAATGTAAAAACTCCACTTTCACTCTTGTTTGTTTACTGGGCATCTGAAGCATTGCGGTATCAAAATTCAAATGGGTATTCCTTCTCTCTCTGGAGGTTTCAGAGCAAAGGAATGTGCTCTTCCCATGGCAACTCCTGGACATGGCCATAAAAAGTAATAGAAGAAACAGACCTCAACAAGGTAATGTGCCGTATTTCATTTCTGACATGGAATAACAAATACAAAATACTGAGGAAATTAGACTGTCAATCAATGTTGAGTCTTTTTTTTACTAAAGATTAAACACTTCTTATTGGAAATTTTCTTGTTTGTTGACAACGTATTAAACAGATGTCATTCAATGAAATGCTGTTAACATCAGATAAGAATTGGAGACTGGATTTGTATTGTGTAAAATATCAAAACCTGTGGAAACAAGAAAGATTTGTGTTTATTATGTATGAAAAGGGAGATTGAAGTAACAGATTGGGAGGTTTGTTGCAAGAGGTTTCAAATGTTTCTCCAGAGGATGTCTATGTGATCAAAATGTTTGAGTCTTTCCTCTTTGATCTTAGAATCAAATCAAAATGAGTCTCTCAACATGCGATTAGGAGATAAGTTATTCGCATCTAACAGGAAACTGTGGCTAACATTCTGGAAGGGATCTCTCAAAGTTATGAACAAACGTTCTGTCAGTAACATTAAGACAGCATTCACTCAAAGTTATCAGAGGCCAGTTGCATAAACTATGTTTGACCAACTAGCAGGTAGCCAAGAGATAATAGTCTTACTTTTCTGATTTAGATTGGGTCAATCTACCTTTTTGTGACTGACCTTAAATCCCCTCACACAAACACTTGTCAACACGGGTATCTATTGTTTTGCCATCTTTTTTGTTGTTCTTGCTTTGTCTCCTCCATTTCTTTAAACCGAAGTATACTTTGGGGTTAATTGTTGATTCAGTTGCTGCAATAGTTGGAAAAGTGCAAAAGATTCATTTAAACACATGATTTAGAGACTGATGGCTTTCTTGTCCAGACATGTTTGCCAGGCTGTACGTATGATATGATATTTGATGAGGCAGGTATCTGCATTATAAAGGTCTACCGTAACATGCAGCATCCTGGATCCCCGCTGCTTTTAAACAAGGAAAGAAAATCAAGATCGGAAAATAACCCCATTAGGTTTAGGTAGAACTCGGTAGACTTCAAAAATGAAGTCGAAATATATAAGTAAGGCTTTAATGCACATGCAGCACAACAAGGGAAAATCCCTCCTTAAGCCACTCAGGAGGAATCACCTCTCTAAACACCACACAGCTAATGGAGCATCGGCCAGTCTAGAGGATATGAGGAGCGGTCATTAACCACCACTGCTAGATTTATAGGGTAACCCCAAAATAGACCATGTGCCAGTCCTACTGTAAAAGAAAATAAGAAGGAATAGCCTGTCCAAACATACCATCTCCTGCCTTTGACACAATGTTTAATTTAGATCAACTCTTGGACTTTTGGCAAAATCTGCTGTATCAACATTATTCAATTATGAGTTTCTCACTTATTTATGGATTTGATTATGTAACTAGCCGCATAACTCCCACACAAGATTAAAAATGCTTAAAAAACGTAACCGATGGAATTAAATGTTGTTTTTAAATGTCCAAGAGAAATATCAAGTGTTTATTGTCCCATTTCTTCAACTGGATTGGAAACTTGACCTCTTTATTGTACAATTGGAAACACATTTGAAAGAAAAGTGTTGCAGTAAGGCATGCTGTAATGAATTAGATGTACAAAATGCCATTTGTGCTGCTTTTGTAGGGGATATAGAAGAAAAGATGAGCGGTTTTCTGTCTTTTGGGGTATTTAAATGTCAGGATAGCAAAATAAAATGTTAAAAAGATATTCTGTCCTGTGTTGGAAGTAAGTGCAAATGTTTCGAAAAACCTAAGCACCTCTAAACCAGACATAACAGTTTTGTTAATGCTGAGATTAAGAGTGCTTTTATAGTATTTTGATGTTCCAAACATATGACTATTCAAGTGAGGTGGGAGATATTTTGGTGAGGTTTATCAGGTAACATTACAGTTCCAGAATAGGTGTGTTTCTGTCATGCAATTCATTCTTCAGTCTTTAGAGGTCAGAATTGAGGTTAATTACACACAACAAGTAAGCAAACCAACAAATTTTAACTAAAAATTGCTACAATACCTCATTCCGTTTAATAATTCTATTAGTGCAATCAAAATTATCAAGCTATCATAAATGCTGGATTAAAACAACCCATTGGGTATTTTTTTTAAATGCACTGCTGAGTAAATGCAGGACAGGACACATGCTGGTTTGTTTATTTTACCCAGTAGGGGTTACACATTTAACCCATATGGCAACTCATATTCACTGAATGTTGATTAGCTAATTTTGGTTATTACATTCATTTCATACATCTGATTGCAATTTGTTTTTTGTAAGTCACGACAAATGCATTAAAATATTTTTTTTTTTAAAAATCATTGAAATATCAACAGGTCATTAACATTTTTTATGATCATATTTGCACACATTTGTCACGACTATTTTTACTGTGCTTTTACATACACAAGAATAGGCTATATATTGAAAAGGCTGAATATAGGCTATAGGCTATACAGTCAAACCAAAAATTATTCAGACACCAGATATCATTTTTGATATTTTTTTACTAGTGGGTGCAGGACACTAGTTGATTTATGTAAGTGAGGATAGCAAAATAAAGTAAACACACCAGTAAAATTGATTTAAAAAATGAATTTGACCCTTTGACCTGACCATATTTTGTTACATACCTTTCTATCAAGGTTATCTGACATTATCAAGATGAATTTGTTCTAATACAGTTTAACTCTTGAGATCTTGTCATATTGTATTACAATTTTCTAAACTGTGATAATATGAGAAATTTTGAAGGTGTCTGAATAAATTTTGGTTTGACTGTATATACTTAATTTTACTTTCATCTTACACTCAATTGCTTTATGCACACGTTGTCGATTTAACTATATTATAGTAGGCTAGTATAACATGTTTACAGTACATTATTATAAATAAAAACTTTCAATCCAATAACATGCACCAGAGCTTTATCATGGTATAAAAATGTTCATTTGTGAGTGTGTGAGTGAAAGTGTCGTGTTTCTGGTCGTCTGAACTGAAGCCCCTCCCTGAGCAGCGGGGTCTCGGTATTTAAGCCGGACTCAGGCGCACTCAGCGTCGCTCTGGAGTGCGTGTGCAGGGACGCGAGATGAAGCGCTTAACTTTGTTTGCTCTGGCTATCACTCTAATCGCGACAGTTTTCGCCGCGAAAACCCCATATCAAGCGGTTCTTCAGCACAGCAGGATAAGAGGAAGACCTCATGGGTAAGGGCTGTGGTCACTTTTGAGTCTTTCATTGATTAGTATAAAGACAGATAGCTATTGTGTGCACTAAATTTGATTTAAAACACAAATAAAGGCCCTCTGGTTTATATGCAACCCTGCTGATCATTTTCCCATCACTGAAAAACTTTTCTTCTCTAGTCCTGCAGCATGCATTGAGCATTTGGTGAATGTTAGGAGCATTTAAAGAAACCTGTGTTTATTTGATTTGTGTTGCAGCCCCAATGTTTGTGCTATGCAGAAGATTCAAGGAACGGATAAGAAGTACTTCACCAACTGCAAGCAATGGTATCACCGCAAAATATGTGGCAAACCAACGTAAGTTACCACAGATATATCAATTTTGAAACTGAAATGATCTATCTATCTATCTATCTATCTATCTATCTATCTGTCTATCTGTCTGTCTGTCTAACAGGATAACAGCATTTTGCAAATATATTATTTCACTGTGCTAAAAGTATGAACCAGTGTACTGGATTTAATGAATATTTCTTCTTAGATAAAATACCATTGTCTAAGTTACAGAGGAAAAACTCTCTCAGGACATAACTAGATGGAAAATGTTTCACCAGTTGTCATGCAAGAGTCTTTTTCCCACATTCTTGCAACTAGATTAAAGATTTTTTTTCATCTAAACTACCTGGATGTGCTGAGATATATATGTGAATAAACTTATATTGAAATATAAAAGATTGTAATCACCTTTCTAACTGTAAGGAATTTAAAATACATCATCTATGTGCTTTGAAGAGCAGGACAGGTTGTCATAAATGATGATTATTACCCTGTGTGGGAGGATTCATCAACTTTGGTGAAGCATTTTCTGAAATAATAACCCTCCTGAAGAGGAAATGTCTTGCTAATGATTTTAACTATAGTTTTTCTACAAGCTTTTGCATGTTGAACACTTTGACATCTTTCAGTCACCACTATCCATCAGCTGTGTGGCTCGGAAAGTTATAATTTTACATAGTAGACTCATGAAGCACTTTTCTTTTGTATCTAGCATCTATATAATGGAAAAGGGTATAACAGGGTATTTGAGTTCAAGTTGACAGTAGATATAGAAGAACCTTGTGTAGTAATGGTTACCATATGTCTCTTGGTAATTGGCTTCAGTCTTCGTGGGGTTAAATTGCCTAACATCCTGAACAGTGCATTAATGCGAGGCTGACAAATCTGAGTGCCGTTCTGTCTGAAAGCTCTTCAGTGCACCAAGACCTGGATCACAATTACAACTTGTAGCAACACTGTTTGATTGACATCCCCTTGATGCCCCCACAGGGGGAAAAGGTGTTATTGGTTAGGCTACATGAACATTCCACAGACAAATATATTAGAGTTCAGGAGGATCAGCATATTCAGTGTCTACAATGCAGAAATTAACTTTTAAAAGATAAATAAAATCACAGATTTAAGAAGGGTGTAAATGAAGATACAGTACATCCAATGGTGGATGCTGATTAAGTATTCTGGAATCTGGAATGGAGTCAGGAATGTTTATTTTTCCGTCTTGATTTGGAGACATTATGTAACTGATTAATGTTGCTTACATAAGGTACACCAACAAGTGTTGGGGGTTGTTTAGTGTGTTTGAATTTTTGGATACCCCAGTGTATTCTGGTTAGGTGATACTTTGTGATAGCCTATATCATGCATATTTACACCGCTGTTCAAAAGATTAAAAATACACTATAAACTGTAAAATTGTAATTTATTCCTGTGATGCAAAGCTGAATTTTCATTTTACTTCAGTCTTCAGTGTCACATGATCCTTCAGAAATCATTGTAATATGCTGATTTGCTGTTCAAGAAACTTTTCTTATTATTATCAATGTTGGAAACAGTTGTGCTGCATTACAATTTTGTGGAAACTGAAAAAATTCTATTTTTTATTTTGTAAAATTGTTGGTCTTCTTTTGATCAATTTAATGCATCCTTAATGAATAAGAATATTAGTTTTTTCCACAAAAAAAAAGGTCTTGTGAACGACCAAACGAACTTTTGAACAGTAGTGTACATAAAAGAATTCAATGTTGTGGGAGACGGACAAGAATTTTTTTGTCCTTTTTCAC
>JAFVLL020041847.1:0-13404 GCA_021397915.2 Tor tambroides | reverse complement strand
GGTTGTGCTGTTCAGTTGATTCCTAAATGCATCTACTTTCGGAAGGCCAAATAAAGTGCTTTTGCTTTCGCCTAGAAACACACAGCGTCTCCCTGACACAGCTGCTTTAACACTACTGAGGTTACTGAAACCACGCCTTTTGCAAATATTTCCACATCGAGACGTAGACATGTGGGGGCGTGTTTGAATGAGCCGTTTTAGGGGGGCCTGGCAGAATCTTAACTTTGATAAAGAATATCTCTTTGGTTTTGAGACTTTAGTCTTTGCAACTTCAGGGATCTTATCTATGCATCAGCTTGTAACACTACAAAGAAAAAGGAAAACTTGAAATTGCATCATATGACCCCTTTAAGGCTGGTGCTAAACTCTGCAGGACAGTGGGTCTCCAGGAGCAGGGCTAAAGACCTCTGGTCTAGTGTTAAAATCCGTTGAGACAAGTTGAACTCAAGATGACATCAAAGAATGTAAATTTGTGTCTAGGACTGAACCAGCTGTGGTTTTACATATATGCTGTAGTTATCCACTTTTGTATTAAAAATTTGACCATAGTCATGACCATACTAACAGACCTCATTGTCATGCGGTGGCAGTTGTTGAAGGAGTTGCTTGATCCGATGCTTTTCACCAATGCTGTTGACATAAGGAACCTTATCCTCTGGGAAAAAGCTGTAATACTGATGAACCTGTGTTTACACAAACATAAATAGGCAGAGATAAACTGATAAATAATTCATATAAACAGCAAGGAACAATATCAAAGGTTTGTCATAATAAAGACTACAGACATTGTGTATACAGTGGACGATGGGGGAAATGCCCCCTTAAGAACAATGGGGATTTACTTTTAAACTGTAACATATTTACATATAAAAGTTTAGCATGTGCAGAAAAATGGTGGATCAGCCACTTGTTGTGTCTCTGCTCCATTTAGTTTTGGAGCATGCCTTGGTTTGTTCCTTTGGTTACATATGATTTGCAGATGCTTCTCGATAAGTCCTCCTTGTATATACACTCTCTTTTTTATTTATTTATTTTTTTCTCCTGCTGGTTATTGTCTTGATATTTGTGGTTGAAGCTCAGTTTCTCTTGAGAATTAATTAATCCTTGTGGATTAATAAACAGTATGTTTTTTGGATTCTCCTATGTTGTGTGATTACTACAGTATAACACAGAGCACATGACAGAATAACCGGCCTTAAAAAAGTATGGGTATACAAGTAGTTCTGCTCTGTTTGGAGCAAAAAGGACAAACCCTCAAGAACCACACAAGGAACTTTTTAGATGTGTCATGCCTCACTCACTTCCCAGTTTGCTCGCTTTGTGTTTCTTACTATGCTAGCCTGAGCGAGTGATCTAAGGCACGCCTGCCCAGAGATGGTCCTCGGGGGAGTTTCGCCACATTTGTGGAGTTGGTGCTGGTGAACAATGGATCTCCATTCTCTGCTTCATTCACAGAGTGATTGCCTGAGCCTAGCGCAGACAGAAAGCCCCAGCCTGCCATGATGCATGAGCCTGAAAAGAGGACCGAGTCAACTAGCGCCCCAGAGCCCGAGTTCCATTTTGCCGCTGACCAGGTGCACTAGCCGGCAACATCGCCCATCTCCGAGGGAGTCTTAGTGGAATTCGCAGGTATGGAAAGGAGCCCCGCCCACACTCCCACTGCTGAGGGTGAGCTGCACCTGGCCTCTGCAGTATTTACCGTTTTTTAAGAGGAAGTGCCCTGTCCCCACTGGTCCCGTCCATCATGAAATCACCTGGGCTCCTGCTGACCTGTCCAGCATGAAATCTCCTGTGTTTCTACTGGTTCCATCCAGCAGAAAATCTCCTGTGTGTCCAGAGATTCTTCCCAGCCTCTCTCTTCCACCTCCTCTTCTAAATCTAAAAACCATTGTCCTCAGTTACTCTGGCTTCACCACTATCTTGTGAGTCCCCACTTCCTCCTTGGTCCCATAAGCTGTCTGTTCCACCGTGGCCCTCCAGGGCTTTGATATTCACATGAAATGACAAAATTAAAAATAGCATAGCCATTCCTCAAAAGTGATAATCTATGGTCAAGAGAAAATAGTGCCACCTGTTATCAAAAGAAAAAGATGGGAGATCATTTTACCCCACTAAATAAGTGGGCTAATGACTGTTGCATTAACCGGTTAAAAGTTGTGCGTAAAATCAAGGGGACTTGATCAATGTGTTGGTCTTCAGGTCAGTCATTACACAACTTCATGTAATTTTTTTTTTCAATTTGGCAAAGATGCATCAGTGTCATATTTAAAATGGTGGTCATGGCTTAATATGTAATACTAAACAAAATCAGATGAAAATTGTATGGAATGTGCTTTTGCATTCTCTTGTCTATACTGTGGTAGTGTTTGAATAAATTGTAAATTTATTTTCTCAATAAAACTTTTAAACTATTAATTTACATTTATTGTATAATTTATGGTGTCACTTGACTATATATAGGCATATTTAACTATTATATACATACATTTTAAATTATGACACAATGCACTTATTGTCTATGTGTTGTTGTGTATGTCTCTTGCCAGATTTTCATTTGCCGCTATTGAAGTTGAAATATGGGTAGGTTTATGGTTGAGGTACCATCAACAGTGTAGTATGAAATTATATGAAGGTACTTTAAATGCAAGCACAATGTAACAACATACAGTTAGGTCCATATATATTTGGACACAGACACATTTTTTGTTATTTTAGCTGTTGACCAAAACATATTCAAGTTACAGTTATAAAATGCATATGAGCTTTAAAGTGCACACTCTGAACTTTAATTTGAGTGTATACTCATCAAAAGTGAAGGAAAGGTTAAGAGATTAATATGTATCTCCCTTTTTTCAAGGGACCAAAAGTAATTGGACAACTGACTCAAAAGCTCATGGACAGTTGTGAGCTATTCCTTCATTATTTCTACATCAATTGAGCAGGTAAATGTCTGGAGTTGATTCTAAGTGTTCCATTTGCATTTGAAAGATGTCAGACAATTGTTAGGCTTCAAAAACAAAACAAATCCATCAGAGAGATAGCAGAAGCATTAGGAGTAGCCAAATCAACAGTTTGCTACATTCTGAGAAAAAAAGAATGCACTGGTGAGCTCAGCAACATAAAAAGGCCTGGACGTCCGCACAAGACAACAGTGGTGGATAATCTGAGGATCTTCTCTATGGTAAAGAAAAACCCTTTCACAACATCCAGTGAAGTTAAGAACACTTTACAGGAGGTAGACGTGTCACTGTCAAAGTCTACAATCAAGAGAAGACTTCACAAGAGCAAATACAGAGGCTTCACCACAAGGTGCAAACCATTTATAAGCCTCAAGAACAGGAAGGCCAGATTAGAATTTGCCAAAAAAACATCTAATAAAGCCAGATCACTTCTGGAAAAGCATTCTCTGGATGGATGAAACCAAGATCAACCTGTATCAGAATGACAGAAAGAAAAAAGTATGGAGAAGGCTTGGAACAACCCATGATCCAAAGCACACAACATCATCTGTGAAACATGGAACAGTGTGATGGCATGAGCAGGCATAGCTTCCAGTGGCACTGGGTTACTGGTGTTTATTGACGACATGACAGAAGAAAGAAGCAGCCAGAAGAATTCTGAAGAGTATAGGGATATACTGTCTGCCCAGATTCAGCCAAATGCAGAAAAGTTGGTTGGACGGCGCTTCATAGTACGAATGGACAATGACCCAAAACATACAGCAAAAACAATTCAGGAGTTTTTGAAGGTAAAAAAGTGGAATATTCTGCAATGGCCAAGTCAACCAAAAGTGATCCAAGTGATCCAAAATGGATCAACCCAATCGAGAATGCATTCCACTTGTTAAAGACAAAACTAAAGACAGAATGAGCCACAAACAAACAACAACTGAAGTCAGCTGCAGTAAAGGCCTGGCAAACATCACAAAGAAGGAAACCCAGTCTTTGGTGATGTCCATGAGTTCCAGACTTAAGGCAGTCATCGCCTGCAAAGGATTTTCAACAAAATATTACATTTTATTTATCATTATATTTATTTGTCCAATTACATTTGAGCCCCTGAAAATAGGGGGGGGGGGTATCACCATCCTTCTTATTAACCCTTACAGAGGTGTAGAAACTGTTTTAAAACTTGCAAGGTTTTCAGATGATGAGATTTTCTAGCATGTATGTTTTTGTGGACTTGAATAAAAAGGCTCCTAAGGGTTGGGGATGCAAACAAAACATTTTTTAAAACAAAACTTTTTTTGGGGGGGGGGGGGGGGGTTGCATTCAGATATACAGTATTTACACTAAATACCACCACTGTTGTTTGAGCTATTTCTTGTAAATAAAACCAATACATTTTATTTATAGCACATTTTCTACATACAGTCCAGCTCAAAGTGCTTCACAGCTCAGAATAACATTTTATTTTTACAAAATAAAAAATAATACAATTATTGTTAATAATAATAATAATAACAAGTATTTTAATTTATATATTTATAGCATATTTTCTATATACAATATTAACAATAGTTGTTGTTATTATTATTATTATTATTATTTATTATTATTATTATTATTATTATTATTATTAATTATAAGTGTTTTCTTTTTAGAATTTTGTAAACGTTATTCTGGGCTGTGAAGCACTTTTATTTACATTAAATAGCTCAAACAACAGTGGTGGTATTTAGTGTAAATATATATGAATGTGGTCTTCCTAAATTTAAAAAGAAAAAGTTTTGTTTTTTAAAACAAATGTTTGTTAGAATGTTAGAACATGTGCTATAAATTATATTTATATAAATTTACCTAAATTTGCTAATAATTATAAACAACAACTATTATTATTATTATTGTTATTGTTATTATTTATAGAATATGTATTATTATTTATCATTAATATTTTTCATATTTATTATTATTATTATTATTATTTAAGTATTTATAGAACTCTTAAACCACCTTTCATGCATTACCGAAAAAGCAAAGGAAAAAAAAAAGAGAGAGAGAAAAACATCTAACTGATAAAATAGTAAATTGTCTTAACAAGCCAATTCTCTAAAATGAATTGAGCTTATTAATCTGGTATTCATATTCAAAAGAGTCACCAATATTACCTCAGTTTGCTCTGCTGTAAATCTGTATATGCAATACAATATTACAAAAATAGAAATGCAGCATTGTCACACTACTCTGCTAGTTGTTGGAAAATAAGTAGCTTGTTACTGAAAACTTAGTGTTTTCAAAACAGCTGAGCTAGTGTCACTCTACTGAAACTACTTTTAGTTAGTTATTCCCCCACACTGCTCGTCCTGTAATAGTGACAGATGTCGACTGTTGTTGCTTCTCCAAGTTGAAGTGTGTGTGTATTGTGATAATACACATCTGCGCACCATGTACGTACGTGTGTGTGAGAGCTTTCTCTGTGGAATATCGGTGAGCAGGTATGAATTATTCCACGTTGCCTGCCATGGTGCTGCGTTGATTGACGTAACCTCTTGTGACGTTTCGGTAGTAGAGTGAGCTTTGTTTAGTGATGCTAAAAAGTGGCGGGCGCACAGCGTGCACCTTGCATGTAAAGAGAATATCAGATTACGTGCACTCTAGGCTGATTGGAATGGACAGCGCAGCACGCAGGCTAACACAATAAGACCATTAATTGGGTCTGGCTGGGTTGAACTGGCCTCTAACTATAGCGTAAGAATCGCATGCTCCGCGGTTATATGGTTACAAGAGAGTCTGGCCTGAAATTAAATGCACTGTATTCTTTAGTTCTGAGAAATCAGATCTTCATCCATGTCTCTATAGATTCAAAAACCATATTTATCCCAGTGCAGGTCAGTGCTTACATTGGTTACAGTGCTTGTGGCCTTGTTTCTCTATTAATTTATTTATTTGGATCTGTGCCCTGCATGGGTCACCGTGACCTGATTCCTCTTCCATCTAAAGTGTGTCAGGTCTCAGATTTGGATCCAGATGTTTGCCCTCAGGCATATGAGAGGACGGCTACTTAGCCTCCAAGACCATCGCTCAAAACACTGGCAGGACCTCAAAAACCCAGTCACATCTCATAGCAAGTCACGTGCCCTCTTTTGATTTTATCTGTCGCAGAGATGTCTAGGTTGTAAACAAACATGCTACCCATAAGCCATACTATCAACTCCAGCTGTGTTCATGTACGTTCCGGTGGCTTATTTTAAAAGGATATTCATCCCTCATGAAAACGCCCTCTGAACCCCAACCGTCCCCATCTCGTCCCGATGCGGTTGTCCATTACCCCCCACTTCTGCTGCCCATCTTCTCACTCGAAAACCAGTCCTGAAGGTCTTCCTGTCCCTGCGCTAACCAGAGGCGACATTCCCAAAGCAGCGTGTGTTTGGTACAGATCCCCAGGCTTTTTCCAGATTGGTGTTTGCGGGCCTCGGCGGGGCGGCGATGGGGGCAGTTCTGTGTTGCTCTTGAGCTGGAGAGAGGGCAATTGGGCTTCTGAGGATGTTGACTCCACAGATATGGGTCATGAGAGGATTTGCCAGAGATCAGGGGGATGGAGGTGGGGGGGGGGGGATATGGCTGTTGTGGTGGGACTTTATTGGAGTCATTGAGTTTGTTATGCTTCAATAACATTAGGAGGCACATGGTCTTGTGTTGGAGGCATTGTTGCATTTAAACGCAGCCAGACGGAGAGCAACAGATTGAAGTACTTTTAACTTGACACAGCATTATAAACATGTGGCATTTGTGGTGTGAGACACTTATGAAAGGCCATTTGTCTCACATAGCTAAACCTTTGACTGGATGTCATAAGGTCTGGACTTCCTGGTTCTGGCCATGAACTGGCTGACCAACATGTAAAGCAACTATCTATGGTTTGTTTTGGTTATATTTGTGGTTTAGGGCTGGGCTCAAACTGAGATGAGCTTGAAATTCTGAGAAAAACTGATACAGATTGTTTGTATTTTATATGACAGACAACCAATATGCAGAAGCAACATTTTTTAACTTTCCCTTGTTTTACTTCTGTTTTAATCAATTCGTCACTGTAATCTTCATATCACAGTAATAAAAACATAGCATATGTTTTTTAGACTTAGATTTATGGCAGGAGAGTCTGTCAACTTTGTGTAAATATAAGCATTCTTTTTATACTACAGTTTGAAATGAAGGTTTACATGTTGTTTATTAGGCTAAAGAATAAATACAGCTAGTTCTCTGAATAATTATACTGTATCAGGAAAGTAACAAACAAAACTACATTATTTCAGAATTACATTAGCGTCCATGCATTTCTATGCAATTATGCAAAACTTTTACTTGAATGTTACCACAATCACTTACAGAGATAGCTAATTCATTTTCACAGAGCTGTAAGTACATAAATGATGAATAACAGTGAAATAAATAATACACTCTAAAAAATAATGTTAGCTCAAAAATATAAATAAATAAATAACGCAACAGCTTGCATCATTTTTTTGTTATCACAACATGAAATAATGAAATTATGTTCAACCAACAAACTGCACTGAGTTAGAAAAACTTAATTAATTGTAACATAAACACATATTTTAAGTTGATTACTCAAAAAAAAAAAAAATTATTAGATAATAATAATAATAATAAAAAGTTTCTTCAACTAATGGGTTTGTGGGCCTGGAACCAATCAACGTTATCTTTTTTTTTTTTTTTAGTTCAAATCCACAGCTATCACAGCACATGCTAAATGTAACTTATTTAGCATGTATATTTCATGAACAAGTAAGATACAAGATAAGGTACTTGTCACTGCCATTAGCGCAGTCATTGTTAATAGAGTCGTGTATAATAGAACGTAGTATTTACTTTCATGTGGTCTACTCTTCAGCACAATTGTAACCACAAAAACGTCAACATAACAGAAACTCCTTTAAATGTCAAACATAAAAAACACATAAAATAAAACTTAACATTTACTCTCCTTATCCAGTCCTATGCAAAGCATGCTGGGAACTAGAAATCCACTACTCAAGTTAACAAGACAATTTTGAGTAACTACAACTTAAAAATTCAATTAGAAACTTCAGTTTACATTACACACAGTATGAAGTTAATGTAATGATCAAAATCAACTGTACTCAATTAACTGTAAACTAATGTTTGCAACCTAAAAGGTTTATTAAATTAGAATTTTTAACTTGCAACCTTGCATTTATTGAACTTGTGGATCTTAAAAGCACACAGAGAGGCCATTCTGTGAGAACATCCTTGAGCATTAACCTGGTGAATGGCAGCTTTACGAGACTAATGAGCATAGGCAACAGAGAGAATTGAATTAAACACTTTAATTTCCAGTATGCACTCATCCATGGCTCTTTTATTTAATCAATGTAAACTAGTCTTTAAGACTTTGATGGATTTGATTTCCAATACAGTATGTGACTGTGAGTTTATCTCTGTTTCTTTGATGGATTTGCACCAAGCGTTTATATAGCACTTCTCTTTTGAGCATGAATGGCTGTTAAATAAAATTCATTTAAAAAAGCAAATCAAGTTACTTTGCCTGTGAACAACGTCGTTTTTCACAACAGTGTTGTGATACTGGTCTTGTATGAAATCCATGAGCCATTTATTGCTGGATCTGATATTAAACAACAACAACAACAAAAAACAATATCTGAATTAAGTTAAATGCATATCACTAAAACCGATTATCGGTCAATATACTTTTCATTTTTTTTTATTCTGTTGTGGAAAAGCAGCTTCCATAATTGGTTTTATAATGTGTTATAGTCAGGTATTTACTTATATTTTGTCAATTTGATTATTTTTTATGTATATTTTTTAAATCAAACATTGCATATACAGTACCACCCGTTCCCAATTTTTACACTGTTGCTTGTGACATATATGTTCAGGTTTTGATGATTCCCTAATGAAAAACATAATCAGTAACAAAACACCCAAGTGTACAACACCAATACTCAACCTGTTATGACAACCGATTATTTCTGTCGTTATTATGACAACCAATGTGGACAATAGAAAACAGTTTTAACAAGGAAAAAACCCTGATCTGGTCACATTAATATGCAATTTGAACACTAAAAATAACAATAGATTTTAAAAACTAATCATATCATATTTGAACAGCTGATTTATGCCAGTTCTTGTCATTTTTAGTGCAGTTGGCATCAGACTATCAGTGAATGGCCTGTGGCTGGCCCTTTTGCAAGGCTGAGACACAATGAGGGCCATAAATCTGTACGTGAACACCCCATGTTTAGCTTCCTCCATTTATACAATGATATTTTGAAGTCCATGACCTTTCAGTAATCTTAAAATATTTCAGGTCTTTCACTAATTTGTAATGTCTGTAGGGGTAATGAGAGGAAGTGAATGTTTACAGAGTCACTTGAGGACAACTTGTGCACCGTCAGCCCTCAACAGTTTTTCCACTGTGTAAGGCTTTTAATATGAGCAGTTACACGTCTGGCGAGTGAGAGTGGGCCATCATTGCGGCCGCTAACAGCATGTGCCAATCAGCTTCAGCAGATCTGTCACTTCTGAAATGCCACTTTCTCTTTTCCACTACCTCCTTTCGGCTCTCTCACCGTTTTCTCTCTCTATCCCTCTCACTCACTTCAGCGCTGACTCATTTTCTCACAGAGGCTTCGTGTCTCAAGAAAAAAGGGAAAAAAAAACAACAACGCTGAACTGAAGTGAACTCCCTCTTTATTACTTTTCTCCGTGCTTCACCCCCTCCCTCGTTCCTTCTCGCTCTCGTTCTATCCAAACCATAGAGCTGGCGAGGGTTTCCAAAACAACAGCTGGATCGAAGTCATCCAGGGCAGGGTGGGAGTGGAGTCAGATAAGGATAAATGGGTAAATAGAGAATATATAATGGACAGGCACAGTCTGACCTTACATATATTTAATATGTAGGTGAACATGAGGTGAACGTTTCTGCAGCAGTGAACAAATCCAGTCATATACACAGCCGGCTCTATTCTCTTTAGTTTGCCCTTGAGGTCGGTAAGATTTTTTAATAGTTTTGAAAGAAGTCTCTTATGCTCACCAAGGCTGCATTTATTTGAAAAAAGACAGTAAAAATAGTAATATTGTGAAATATTATTGCTATTTAAAACAACTGCTTTCTATTTTAATGTATTTTAAGATGTAATTTATTCCTGTGATCCAAAGCTGAATTTTCAACATCATTACTCAGTCTTCAGTGTCACATGATCCTTCAGAAATCATTCCAATATGCTCATCTGCTGCTCAAGAAACATTTATTAAAATATAAATCCATCTATCTAATGTGTAGAAGTGAAGAAAGTAAACTTTTTTGTCTAGTATCCATCTGTTTGGTAATGAACGTTGGCTTGTAAAATGACGTTTAGGGTACATTTATGCAGATAAGAAACTGAACTAGTGAAATCATCTGTAGCCCATAGTTGCAGAATTGTGCGACATAACAGTAGTGAGAAAATGTAAAAATGATGCTCACAAAGTCACCAGGATTCAGACCGCTTTTGTGCTGTTTTTGCAGAAAATAAATCTCACAGGGGACCATGCTGCTGGACCCCCCTTGAAAATAAGGGTACGTTTCTTTACTTGAAGGGAAGCCTGTGCCCCAGTGCTGATGAAAGGCTATAACACCCCTGGGAGAGAGAAGCACATCTCCTCTGTTTTCACCCTAAAAGAAAGGTATTGCAGCATGCATTTCTGGGCCTTTAAGCAACATCGACTGTATCTGTCCAGGCTCTCATCATGCTCATCCAGTTGAAAATGATCACCTTATCTGAGTCTATTAAAATCATAAACAGAGAAAATAATTATGTAGGTGTTGCCACAAACTGCCTGTTTATTAATTATAGTGTACTAATGCAGTGTTTTTTGCTGAGTGTGAATCACACGAGCCTCAATAGCACAACAAAACATGAGGAAATACTCTGTTGTCATTGAAAAGCGACACTGGTGTTTTTGCTTTGTCCTCATGCACTCTTTTTCTTCTGTCTCTTCTTTGTAGTTGTTTGTCTTCATTTGTACAGGACAAACACACTGTGTAAATCTCATAAGAAAGAAAAGTCACAAATGAATTACTTTAATCTTGGTTATTTCTCCTAGAGAGCAATGAGATTAAATCAAGAGTAAATAGAGACTTAAAAGTGATTTTGCTTCTCAGATATTTCTCCTGAGAAAAAGATTCCAGTGATCTTGCACATTTCAGAAGAGATCTCAGTAGTCGCAACTGTGTTTAGATCTGCCACCAGCCTAAAGAAAAGACAAATGAGATCTCTTGAACATCTCAGCTGTTTCTCATAAACAGCCATGAGCATAACTACCTAACAATAAACTAGATCACAAATTAGCTCTCTTTAAAAGGATAGTTCACTTAAAAATGAAAATTCTGTCATTAATTACTCACCCTCATAACGTTCCAAACCCGCAGACCTTTGTTCATCTTCGGAACAAATTAAGATATTTCTGATGAGAACTGAGAGCTTTCTGACCCTCCATAGACTGTACCACAACAGACACGTTTCAAAGCCTAGAAAGGTAGTAAAGACATCGTTAAAATAGTCCATGTGAGTCCATCGGTGGTTCAACCATAATTTTATGAAGCTGCATCAGAAAGCTTTCGGATTTCATCAAAAATATCTTAATTTGTGTTTTGAAGATGAATGAAGGTCTTATGGGTTTGGAACGACATGAGAGTGAGTAATTAATGACAGAATTTTCATTTTTGGGTGAACTATCCCTTTAACATACAATCATGAGACCAATTTGAGAGAGAATTTTCTCAGAATTTCTAAATGCTGGGTTAAAACATCCATTTCTGGGTTATTTGGCAACCCCAGCGCTGGTTAAATATTGGACAGAACACAAGCTGGGTTATTTTGACCCAGCTGGTTGGGTTAAATGTTTGACACAAAATGCTGGGTTGTTTCATTTAACTCAACTATTGTTTAAAAATGACTATATTGCTGGCTTAAAATAGGTTGGAAATTAGAAATCTCACACAGAATTACTAGAGGCAACAGTAATAATCAAAAGTTGAAAATGTATTAATAAGCAAGAACGCCCATGGACAAAAAATGTAAGACAGCTTGAATTTATTTGGATGAATAAAGCATAGTTTACAATATTACATACATTAAAACTAGTTTAACAAGCATTTTAGAAAAGAAAATTTAAAATTTAAAAGTAACAATGCCAAAGTTTAGAATCAAAACTCAGATCTCATAATTAAATTGATCATAAGATTTTTTCAAGACTGAATTAAATGAACTATGCGACTCATATTACATGTTGTAGCCCTGTACTCTAACTGTCTTTCAACAGTATCATTTGTGTCTATTTTTATTTTATTTTCAGAGAAACTGCTGAAACAATGTTGATAATTAAATCAAATGGTTGAGAACAAATTAATTTTTCAGATATTCTAATTCTTTAGGGAGAAAAGTGGGAGAGGTGCATTCTTGGAAGGCCTGACACGTCAGTGTGAGGTTCAACACCACAACAATCAGCAAACCACCAGTGTGACGTTTCAAATACAGTACCTATCCCTGTCCAACTCGTGTCAGGTTGCTGAACAGGCGGAGAGGAGGTGTTTCGCTGGTGTTTGTGTCCTGCAGTAAAGTTCCCCAATGCTTATCAGGTGAGCGACATGTGTTGTTCCTCTCACAGCCTCACAAAGCTCCTTCGGCTTGGTTATCAGAGAGACCAAGCCTACTGCCATTTGAGAGGGTGAGTCAGCTCCCTGCAGCCTGGATCGGTTTCTGAGTCCTTCTGTCTCTTTATATCCCTGCTGTACCCCAGAAGCACATGCTTGAGAAACATGCACACAAGCACCTGTACATCTTTTTGTCTGTCCTCCACCCTGCTAATGGACAGTTGACACCAGAGATGACCCACCCTCGTGCTTTCTGTGAGAAACAAAAGCTGGTCTTACCTTAGGGATGCACTCGTAACTGTTAGGTAACATTAGTTGGTTATTTAAGTGTGTGTTTACCACTGTACACTGCCTACTCACTGGAGCGGTGAGTCTAGTGGAGATTGATATCAGTGCTTCTGCTTTTTTAAAATCTTTCTTTAAGCAAGAATAAACATGTTTTTCATTGGTGAGAGCACAGTGTTTTTGTGGAAAGGTTAAAACCAAGTTGTGGTTTGGATAGACAACAGGCGGTCTTTAGGATAAACATGAGTCAATTTGATGGTGATTGTTTGAAGCATGGTTCGCATTCTCCTCCTCTATCTTCCTTTTTCTTCTCTCTTTTTCACTTTAACCTAATGTTAATACTGCCAAAAAGACCAGGATGGATTTTCAGGCTAGTTTATGCTGGTTGTTACAAGTTTTTACAAGCTTGGCCATGTTGTTCACCGGCAAAACAAGTTGAAGCTGGTTGACCAAGGATTTTGTAGTGGTTAATGAGAC
>JAFVLL020041846.1:0-11195 GCA_021397915.2 Tor tambroides | reverse complement strand
AGCAAACTGATAAGCACTGTATGGTGTGATGACCTCTGCCGCTCTGGAACCTGCATTTAAAGCATACATTTAAAATTCTCTTTCCTCTTAAAATCCTCATTCAAATCTATTAAAATGCAATTTTGTTATTAGCTTTGTTACATTTCTGAGATACAGTAGTCAGGCTATTTTGCTTAAATAAGAGAACTACAGTAAAATACAAAACTATATGTGTTCTATAGACTGAAAAAATGGTGTAGAACAACTTTTCTCTCAGAAATTGCTTGTAAATTTCACAATTAATTACGAAGAAAATGCAAGTACACACTGAATTAAAATTTTGAAAAACATAGTATAGTATTTTCTTGTAAAAGTCAAAAATACTCCACTCATCTTTGTTTTATTGACAACTTTAAAATATCCAGCATATACAATAATACCTTACCTTCAGCTGATGATAGTAATATTAAATAGATCAACATGTTAGCACAATATTCAGGCTTGAACAGGAGACACAGAAACACCAGATGATCCAAAGAGGTTTGTGAAATGCTGACAGTCTTATTGCATTTCACAATGTATTTGCTAAACTCCTCCTACTCAGACTGGCAACATTCAGCCCTCATCTCACACAATAAATGACAGAGAAGACTGTTATTTATAATACAGTTCCACATATTGAATAAAATAAATAAAGAATATTATTAAATAGATACAGATAGACATGACAAGCTACAACATATTTCAGTGACATATAGGGGAATGATAATAAGCTTACACACGATACAGTTTTGGTATGTTAAACAGAAATGAGAATTCTAGAACAACAATAATCCAGATTTGCAGGTCAGCATAATTATGTTGCTTTTAATTAAGTTTAATCGAAGGCTATTAAATGTTTTACATTTGATTAAATTATGGCATAAAAACACGAAGCTGAATATATATATATATATATATATATATACATACAATAGTAAAATGTCAGTAGAAATATCCTTGCTTTAATACTTTCCCAAAATACAGTGAGGTTTTTGTACAGTGTAGTGTGTTTTCCTGTCACTGTGGGCTCCAGAGCACAGTAGTAAATTGCGGAGTCTGTGACTTTAGCAGAGGAGATCTCCAGATCCACATGAGTTTTTTTTTCATTCAGTTTTGCTGAGAATCGAGGATCTTGATCTACAGCTTTGGACTTTTGTAAAACTTCCCCAGTAGCATGAAGAATGATGAAAAGAAATTCAGGAGCCAATCCAGGATATTGTCGATACCAAAATAAACTTCTTGCTGAGGAATAGCTACAGGAGAGACTTATAATGTCCTCTTCTGTCCCAGACATACGAGTTTCAACTGGTGTGATGACATCCCCAAAACTGACACCTGCAGACGAGATTATCAACATTTGACAACATTTTAACAACAAATATGCAAATAAGCAGAAAAAGAAAACTGAGGGTTGAAATTGGATACTGACATGCAAGACAACAGAACAAAGCCAAGACAAACAGCATCATATTCAGGATGTTGTTTAAGTTCATCTACAGGACAAACTGTTACTGAAGTAACATTCATTCATTGTACAGCAGAGACTGCCTCTAGCTCCTCCCCTTAAAACTACAGCCCAGAATTCATGAAGCAGATCATCTCTCTCTGAACCAACGGTGGATGTTTTCATGGAGATCATTTACCATCTAATTATTTCAAATTTTTAGACATTTTAGCAAAGATCAATATACAATACTTTTTTAATCAAAAGTCTTTTGTAAGAACTTTTATTTGTTTTTATTATTTTATTGATTGATTCATTTAACAAAGCACACAATTATTATATTTAATAGCTGTTGCAGTAGGCCTATATGTAGCAGTTTAGTTTAAAAATATCTGTGAGACATTTCATTTAGGCCTATAACAATATTACTGATGTTCTGAGTTGTATATTAGATATATATTTAATGGTTGATGTACTGTAACTGACTGAAACCAACTATTCAGTTTATTCTAGTAGCATTATTTAGGATCTCTATGGAAGAATTTCAGAGGGTCCCTTCAGAGTTACTTACTGTCTATGCAAGTAAAGTCAGCTTACTTAACAATAAGTTAAATTCATTACTAGCAGTTGTAGACTGTCTCTCCCTCTTTTGACCTTTGTGCTGTTTCTATCAAGGCTTGATAAGCATATGAAAACTGTTTTTGTACAGTGTTATAGGGTTTCCTGTGACTGTGGGCTGCAGAGCACAGTAGTACAGAGCAGAGTCTGACACTTTAGTAGAGGAGATCTCCAGATCCACATGGCTTTCTCTTTTTCTGTGATTGATGGTTATTCCTGGAACGGGTGGATTAGCTGGAGTTGTTACCCCTGAGTCTTCCAGTATGAGGAACTGTGGTGGTGAACCTGCATATTGACGATACCAGTGAACACCACGAGCAGAACCGCTGTAGTTACAGGAGAGTGTCACATTGACACCCTCAAGAGCAAATTCTCTGACACTTTTTGGAGTGATGACTTCTGAGGCTCTGGAACCTGAACCATGAAAGTGGTGTTAAATGCAGTTTTCAAACACTTCTGATGGAATAAAATGCTTTTACAATACTATACCTTCAGTTGATGACAGCAGTATAATAATATAGATCAACATGTTCACTCACTGAACTAAGAACAAGCTAGAAACAGAGCAGCTGCTTCACACAGTGTTGTGTGATGTTCATCTTTAGCTGTATGCTGTATAGTGTCTATGCTAAACTCCTCCTCCTGTCCTGACAATGAGTCTGAATTACAATGCACCAAAGAAATGATTAAATGGCTGTTTAAATATATACTAATTTCTTTTAATTATTTGTTTTTTGATAATGCATTTGTGTTCTTCATTTTGCTGCTCCAACCAATTTTGTATTACCATTTTGTTAATACATGTGAGTTTCTAGTTTTTAATGAGACTTCTTATACAACATAATATGAGAAAAGAGATAACCTAACAAACAAGCTAACATGACAAAAATATGCAATACATGCTAAATTGTATTCACATGTCCTTATGTAACCCTTTTACCTCCCAAATTCACAGCTTTCTTAGCAAAGAAATGTTGATAGCACTTCTCAGTCATCATTGGTGAACATCAGAGAAATGCTTGTGAAGCATAATTTGTAAGATTTTGTTGCCCCCTTCTGTTGGAGCTCAGAAATATATGATATACTGTGCTTTCTTGAATGGTAAATATGGTTGTGCTACATTTACAGTTTTCTTTCTTTTGATTTTAAGTATAGACAAAATATATTTTCAGATATAATTCTATAGGTTCTACAGAAAACTACCTTAAATGATGTATCAAAACATAAAAAAAATTTTTTTTCTTCAGCAAGTAATTTTTTAAAATCTATTTATTTTAAGTTAACACTTGTCTTCAGGAATTTGCTGGATGATTTGTACAGTGTTCTTGTGTTTCCTGTCACTGTGGGCTCCAGGGCGCAGTAGTACAGAGCAGAGTCTGTCACTTTAGCAGAGGAGATCTCCAGATCCACATGGGTTTTCTTTTCATTCACTTTTCCAGAGAATCGAGGATCTTGTTCTACAATTTTAGACTTCTGTGAAACTTTCCCTGTCCCATGTAGTATTATCAAAAGAAATTCAGGAGCTGAACCGGGATATTGGCGATACCACTGCAGACTAACTGCTGAGGAGTAGTTACAGGACAGAGTTATATTGTCCCCCTCTGTCCCAAACACCTCAGGCTGGACTGGTGTGATGACATTCCCAAAACTCACACCTGTGAATCAGATTTAATCACATTAACTCCATTGTCATGAAATACAAAAGTACAAGAAACCAAAAAGAAAAAATACAATTAAATAGAATGGAAAATATGACCTATATAATAATATAAGAATGTAAATTTAAATTCTTACATGCAAAAGTGCAGAACAAAAGTAAAAAGCTGAGCAGCATTTTGCAGTGGATTAGTTCATCTGCCGCACAGACTGTTAGACAGCAAACCCTCACTGTCTAGCAGAGATGTCTCCAGATAGCACCTCCCCTAAAAGCTGCACTCCTATATATATATATTCTAAAAATGAGCAAAGGTGTCTTGATTAAACCTGGGTGTGATGACATTTCCAAAAACTGACAGCTGTAGATGAAATTATTAACATTTTTAATCTCATGAAGAAAAGATTTACAAATTGAAGGAGTTGAAATGAAGGAGAACAGAGCAAAGGCAAAAAAAAGAGCTTCATTTCGGAATGATGTTTCAGTTCATCTGCTTCAAAGTGTTACTGAAGTAAACATTCATTCATTGTCTAGCAGAGGGTGTCTCCAGCTAGCACCTCTTATCAAAGGCAAAGCCACAGTCCCGAATTTATGAAGCAGATCATCTCTCTCTCTGATCCTAGATTTGTGATCTCTGATCCTGAATGTGTTTGTGATGATAACTTACTGCATAATTAATATTTTTCATTATAGCCTTAAAAGTATTAAGACCTGCATTTTAGTAAAGTCACAAATATACTGATTTATCTAAGAAGCCTCTGTGAGAAAGTGTTGTTCATATTTTATATAATGTTTTTATTGTCTAACTTTTATATATTTGCTCCTTTTTATTGTTCAGACTAGCGATTACATTCATAAAAATGACACCTGAAGAACAAAATTCATAATCATGAATATAAAAAAAATTGAATTGAATATAAAAAAAGATTTCAGATCATTTTAAATTATCCTTATACAATATAAAATGGCAAAAAATAAATAAAAATAAATGCTATATTATATTCACATGCTCTTATTCAACCTTTTTTTAACCCACCAAATTCACAGCTGTTACCACATTCCCTGTTTGTGGTTTATAAAAACATGATGTGTTTTGATACTGATTGATTAAAGACTCTTCAAAGCATTAATTTCATGTGAGTTTTTGTAAAGCTCCTCAGGCATTTTGTATCACTGGGCTGCTACTTGAAGTGCACAGTAATAGAGAGCTGAATCTGACAGAGTTACACTGTTAATAATGAGTTCAGTGGATGACTGGGATGTAGTCGACTGAAAACCATCAGGTATATCTTCCTCAGTGCTCCTTGATCGAGCACCTTTATACAGTATATATTCTGGTTCTCTGTTTGGATATTGTCTGTACCAGTAAAGCCAAATATCATTGCTGTTAGTTTCAAATGTGCAGCTCAGCGTCACAGACTCTCCTTCTTCTCTGATTATATTAGTATCTCCTTCACTTGGTCCAATTCTATCAGCAAATCCACCTGCAGTGAATCAGATTTTAAAATACCATGAAGTAATGAAGTTTTTTTTTTCAATAAAAATGATATTAGATTAAATTAATTGATTCACAAGATATAATTAATTGTGATTAAAAGTATATTTACCTGAAACTGTGATGAGCATTATGAATATCATCTGCCTCTCCATTGTAACCGAAGTCCACTTTAAAGATCAGATTTTTAGTGTG
Organism: Tor tambroides; assembly: GCA_021397915.2. Taxonomy (NCBI): domain Eukaryota; kingdom Metazoa; phylum Chordata; class Actinopteri; order Cypriniformes; family Cyprinidae; genus Tor; species Tor tambroides. Next base: position 5,768 of record JAFVLL020041846.1, on the reverse strand, counting down.
TAGTACTTATTAAATTGATTCATTAGATTATATTTATTAATTTATGGATTCCACTTTATTAATTTATTGGTTACACTTTATGCTGAATGTGGCTTTTTAAAAATATGAGAGTGAAGCTGATGGCTGAATGAAAGCACTGAGACTGAGTGAAGTTCTGTTGTGTTAATAATGTGGCTGTGGGTTAGTGAAATATGAAACACGTTCTGTGCTTTCAAATGTGTTTCTTATAGACATCTGGTGTTTGTTTAGTGTGAATAAAGCAGCTTGTGAAATACTGTTGCCCCCTTCTGTTGGAGCTCAGAACAACATGTTTTGCAGTGTGCTTTTAATTGTGCCATCTAAAACGGTAAATGTGTTTAAGTTACTTTTATTTACATTTTAATTTTAATCACAATCATTTAATTGTGCTCATGTATAAAATACATATTAGGTCCTTATAAAAGTGATAACCTGTCCTCCACTTTCAGCCACAGAACATTTTCACAGTATGACAGTTTCTTAAGGATCTACTAAAAACTTTATAAGACATATCTGTGTGATTTATTAAAAACATAAACTCTAATTTCCATCTCTAACTTTCAGTCTTATTTAAAGAGCTTTTTGTACAGCATGCAGTGGATTTCCTTTCACTGTGGGCTCCAGAGCACAGTAGTACAGAGCAGAGTCAGTGACAGCAGCAGAGGAGATCTTCAGATCCACACTACTGTTGTCTTTTCTGTGATTGATTGAGACTCCAGCAACTGGAGGATCAGTTTTAGTAACTGTCCCAAAGGAATCCAGTATGAGGAACTTTGGTGGCGAACCTGTGTATTGACGATACCAGTGAAGACCTCGAACAGAACCAGTGTAGCTACAAGAGAGTGTCACACTGTCACCCTCAACAGCAAACTGATAAGCACTGTATGGTGTGATGACCTCTGCTGCTCTGGAACCTGCATTTAAACCATAAATTTAAAATAAAAGAAAAAGGATAAAAGAAAAATACAGCTGAAATTTATATTCTCTTTCAAATGTACATTCTCCATTCAAATGCAGTTAAATGTATATACTTAAAGCAATGTTGTTATTAGCTTGGTTAACTAAAAAATCATTTCTAAGAAGTCAGGCTCTTGTTTCAGTAAGAGAATCAGTATTTATAAAAATAATAATAATGTTTTTATCCAAATATTTTTTTAAGAATGTTTCAGCATATGCGGCAATACCCTACCTTGAGCTGATGATAGTAATATAATTAAATAGATAAACATTTTGGCATATTAATCATTTGTGAACAGGAGACACAGAAACATCAGATGATCTAAAGAGACTTGTGAAGTGCTCACAGTCCTATTGTACAACATCTGTGCTAAACTCCTCCTCCTCAGATTGACAGCATTCAGCCCTTATCTCACACAATATACGTTATGAAATGTTATTTATCACAATCCCACATACTGAATAAAATAAACAATATATTAATAAATAGATATAGATAGATAGATAAATCACAAACATATTTCAGTGACACATTTTTTGGGGGGATAATCTTTAAAATAAACATGATATAGATTTTGCATGTTAGGCAGAAATGAGGGTTCTGCAACTATAATTATCCAGATTTGCAGAAACTATGTTTATGTTGATTACAATTAATGAAGACTAATGTTATACATTTTATTTTCTAATGTTGCATAGAATAAACATGAATATATATAATAAAATGTCAGTAGAAATATCCTGTATGCTTTAATACTTTCCTGAAATACAGGTTTTTGCACAGTGTAGTTTGTTTTCCTGTCACTGTGGGCTGCAGAGCACAGTAGTACAGAGCAGAGTCTGACACTTTAGCTGGGGAGATGATCAGATCCACATGGATTTCTGTTTTTCTGTGATTGATGGTTATTCCTGGAACGGGTGGATTAGCTTGAATTGTTGCCCCTGAATCTTCCAGTATGAGGAACTGTGGTGGTGAACCTGCATATTGACGATACCAGTGAACACCACGAGCATGACCGCTGTAGTTACAGGAGAGTGTCACATTGACACCCTCAAGAGCAAATTCTCTGACACTTTTTGGAGTGATGACTTCTGAGGCTCTGGAACCTGCAAATGAAAGTGACATTAATTGTAATACAAATACACAAAAACATAACACTGATATAGTAATATTTTATATAGTATGTTATGTAGTATATTATTATATAGTATGGTGTATTAGTAGTATATTATATAGTATATTTACAAAAATAATTAAAAAAGAGCACGATTACATTTTATATATTGCATTATTATACCTTCTGTTAATGAGATCAGTATGATTATGTAGATGAACATGTTCACTCAACAAATTGCCTGGGACAACCTGAACAAAGAGCATCTGCTTCACACAGAGTTTGATTGTTACTTATCTGTGTACTATTGTCTGTGTTAAACTCCTCCTCTTACCATTATATACATGATTGCTATGCAGGTTTACTTAATCTTTGAAGGATCGTGGACAGAGAACTACTTTAGAATACATATATTTTGATTTATTTTCTTGTTTGTTTATTTTTAAAAAATCAATTAATTTTGTTCACTGAAAGATTTCTGAATCTAGAGTAATTTTAAATAACATATTTAGACAAGCAAATGTTAAGTGATAGTTTCACATTCCTTTCATAATCTGCCAAATTCACAGGTGTTGCCACACTCTTATTTCCAGAGCTGTGGTTTACAAAAAAATTATAAATTGTGGTTTGATGCTATTTGATTAAAGACTCTTTAAAGCATGTTGTGTATTTGAGTTTTTGTAAAGCGTCTCAGGTATTTTGTATCACTGGGCTGCTTGAAGAGCACAGTAATAGAGAGCTGAATCTGACAGAGCTGCTTTATCAGTAATGAGTTCAGTTGATGTTTGGGATGTAGTTGACTGAAATCGACGGTCTGCTATATTCTCATAGCTCCCTGATCGAGATTTCTGCAGTAAACACTGTAGTTCTTTGTTAGGGTACTGTCTGTACCAGAGAAGATACACATCATTGCTGTTTGTTTCATATGTGCAGCTCAGTGTCACAGAATCTCCTTCTCCCTTGATTATATTAGTATTTCCTTCTGTTGGTCCAATTTTGTCAGCAAATCCACCTGAAATTAAATTCATTATTTAGACATCATTATCTGGAATCTCTGATCAGGATTGTTTCAATAAATCATGTAACAAATTTGTCAATACATAAATAGTTATTTAAAAAATAAAAATAAGGGTGAGTTTTGCTTTGCATTAAATGAGGTGTAGTAAGTTCAGCCTACTATTGTTTTTAAGTGTAATTTAGTATATTTACCTGTAACTACAATGAGAATCATGAGCAGCATATGCCTCTCCATGTTGGCAGTCCAGATGTTGTTCTATCACTTTTTTTCTATTATTGTATTCTGTTACTAGTTCTGTATTTCCACTACTGTTATATTTAGAAAACCCTACCTGAATACTATTGTTTTTGTACTGTGAATGAAATTGGTGGTATCAGGCATGTTAATCAGGAGTAAATGAATGCACTGAGTGAATTTCCATTGTGTACTAGTATTGTAGGTGTGGTTTGTGAAATTTGCAGCAACTTAAAGCTACACAGCTTCTGTGATACAGCCCCTTCAGAAGGCCATCGTCATACAGGGGGAGTAGCATCCATGTTAATGAGATTTTAAAATAGATTGAATAGAATTGTGTAGAATATGTGTGCTGAAGGATTAATTGAGTATCACAAGTCTCCAAAAAAGGGACAAGGCTTAAGGGGCCAAGAGCACAGATCTTAACTTTAAGACAGAGAAGCAGCTATATGTTGGTGTTAGTCAAAAAATGCTAGTAGGCCTAATTTCACAAACAAAATGTAAAAGAGAGTTAAACGACAAGCAACACATTCAATATAACATGATTTTTAAATTAAAAGACTGACTGTCTTATTTACCTCAAAAAATCTTTATGTATATATCTCAGTTACTCTTTCAATATGGAGTTTTGTTAAACTCTATATGCCACACAAACTGTTTCATTCTCCAACATTATGTCTTTATCATTTTTTTGTTTAAAACTCAAAAATTAGGGTCTTTAAGGTCTTCTCAGTAATCTTTAGCTCCTGTCTCAACTAATTACACAAACTCAATTCATTTAACCTCTTCATGGTCTTTAGTCATGCTCCTGGAGACCCACTGTCCTGCACCTGCTATTTGTTTATTTATTTGTAATAATCCTGAACATCTTGCTGGTTCAGGTGTGTTTGATTGGGGTAGCTAAACTCTAAACTCTAAAAGGGAGGACAGGAAAAAATATCCCAAACAAATACTTGTGAGACTAAGCAGGAACATAATGTCAGGGAAATGCTTGACTAAGGCAGGGAAAATCTTCATTTATGATATTAAACTGCCACCTTATGCTAAAACTCAGAACAGCATGTTGTCCTTGATACAGATTCCCATGTATTGAAATATGTTAATTAATATAATTTAAATAAATAGATTAGCATATTTTAAACATTTCAGTGTAAACATGATGTAGACTTTGGAAGCATTTTTACCTATAATTCAAGTTTGTAAAGAAGACTATTTATTTATTTATTTATTTTTTGGTTGCTGAATGTATATCACATTGAGTTGTGAATCCTGTAAATGTTACATAAAAAGATCTGTATTGCATTTATATACAGTAAGTGATGTTTTTGTACAGTGTAGTTTGTTTTCCTGTCACTGTGGGCACCATGGCACAGTAGTACAGAGCAGAGTCTGTCACTTGTACAGAGGAGATCTCCAAGTTCACATGGGTTTTCTTTTCATTCAGTTTTGTTGAGAATCGAGGATCTTGGTCCACAACATTAGATTTTTGTAAAACTGCCCCAGTAGCATGAAGAATAACATAAAGAAATTCAGGAGCCAATCCAGGATACTGGCGATACCAAAACAGACTGTTTGCTGAGGAATAGCTACAGGAGAGACTTATAATGTTCCCTTCTGTCTCAGACATACGAGTTTCAACTGGTGTGATGACATCCCCAAAACTGACACCTGGAGATGAGATTATCAACATTTTCTAATGCCATGAAGAAAAAACTTACAAACGACTAGATTTAGAAAAATTCTAAGGGTTGAAATGAAATACTTACATGCAAGAGAACAGAGCAAAAGCAAAAAACAAATCATCATTTTTAGGATGTTGTTTCAGTTCATCTGCATCACAAACTGTTCATTCATTAGTCATCTAGCAGAGGTTGTCTCTAGCACCTCCCCTTAAAGCCGAAGTCCTGACCCAGATCATGTCTTTCTGATCTTATATCTGTGATCTCTGATCCTGAATGTGGTCATGAGGATAATTTACCATTTAATTAATATGTTTCATTATATTAAAACTGTATACATTTTAGCAAAGTCTAATATAGTGTTTAATCTAAGAATCCTCTGTCAGACAGTACTGTTCATGTTTTTATGTAATGTTTTTCTTGTTTCATATTCATGGATTATGATTTATAATCATGGATGTAAAATATATATATGTAAATATATATAAAAGTTGTTTTGTTGGTTTTTTATAGATCATTTTAAAGACATCTTTAGAAATTCATACAACATAACACAAAAGAGATGACATAAAAGTTATAACATGAGAACCATGTGATGCATGCTAAATTATATTCATATGCCCTTATGCAACCTTTTTAACCTTCTAAATTCACAGCTGTTACCACATTCCCTGTTTGTGGTTTATAAAAACATAATGTGTTTTGATACTGATTGATTAAAGACTCTTCAAAGCATTATTTTCATGT